>JADRCD010199681.1:20311-31688 GCA_019843815.1 Montemys delectorum
AGGGCTCATGTCCTGGTACAGTTCACCGTGCAGGGACTTGGGCGTGGGAATCTTGAAAGAGTTCCCACTGCATCCTGTGCAGGATCTGACTGTAGGAACTGCAGGTGTTTGTTGGTTCCTGTTCTCCCTGCTAGGGCTGGAGCCTGTGCCACCAGCTTGTGCACTTTGGCCTTTGTTGGAGTTCGGGGTCAGCATCCTCACTCCAACCCTTACGCTGGATGCTCATAGTCCCTGTCAGCTGTTTACACCCTAACCTAGGTTAGGACTAGCACCTCAGTGGTAAGGTGTGTTTAGTGGGAGCAGCCCCAGCTGTGAACAGCCTCACAGCACTCAGGATGCTGAGGCAGGCGATCTTCATAAGGGGCCAGCCTGGGCTACACAGTCAGAACTTGTCTCCCGTCCCTACCTCCACACAGTTAGCATGAGCATTGAGGGTGCTAATTTCTTTGGTGAGTATGAGCTGCTTCCTTGCCTGAGCCCTCACTCTCCACCCCCACCCCTATTCCTGATGAGGTCTGGTGATCTGGCTGGGGCCACTGAGCTCCTTGGATCTGTAGAGTGATAATTGTTCATTAAATTGGGAAGTTGAAGCCCTTCGTCTATGCAGCTTTCTTCCTCTGATTATGGGGCCACGTTCGGTCCCTTTGTGTGTGCCCTCTCTCCCTTTTCTTTGTAAGAAAGGGTCCCACTGTGTAGCCCTGGCTAGCCAGAACTCAAGAGATTTGCCTGCCTCTGCCTCCCAGGTGCTGGGATCCAAGGTGTTTGCCACCATGCCTAGCCCTCCCCCACACACACTTTCTTTTAGATTTTTGTTTTGTTTTATGTGTATGGATGTTTTGTCTGTGTGTATGTCGCTGCACTGTGTACATGCCTGGGGAGTCTGAAAGAGGGCACTGGGTCCCCTAGAATTAAGGAACTGTTGAGAGCCCCCATGTGTGTGTTGAGAACTGAACCCAGATCCTCTGGAAGAGCAGCCAGTGCTCTTAACCACTAAGCTGTCTCTCCAGTTCCCTGCACATTTAAGAAAAAAACAGGCATGCCACACACACCTGTGAGGGTCAGGGACAACTTTGGGGAGTCTCATGTCTCTCCTTTCTGTGGATTCTGGGGCTCGGGCTTGAGCTGAGGCTGGCAGCTTTCATGCAGGTGCCATGCCCGTGCGACTGAGGCTTCTGCACCTTCAGCCTATGTGTTCTGACATCCTTCAAAATCTTCAGTGCCTACCATACACACAGGAAACCTTGGTCTCTCAAGGACTTGGCTCAGGTGTGGAGCAGGCCACAGCAGAGCGGATTTGAGTCAGTGAAAGCCCCAGGCGAGGTGGTCACAGAAGAAGAGTGACCCTGAGGTGGTTAAAGTTAGAGACATTCACTCGTAAGCAGGCGTTGGCAACTTCAGCTGAGGAGACTAGAACTCCCTTGGGTAACCCCAACTTCCAGCCTGTAGGAGCCACCGCTCCAGAGAGACCTGAACAAACCCTCCCAGAGGAGAGCTGGGTTAACACAGTGTGCACACCCACCTCCCTTGCAAGGGACAGCCCTTGGCTGTTCCCCCAGGAGATCTGAGGTACCTACAGGGTGAGGGGTAGAGACCAGACCTATGGCCACCTGGGCTGTCACTGAGCAGCCTCTTGGGAGAAACTCCATGGCGCTTCACCTTATACAACCTGGTAGATCACGGGAGATGGGAAGCCATCGCCGTCAAAGAGAGAGAAGCCCAGCTAGAAGTGGGTTCTGAACTTGGCCTGGTATCAGAGAGAGCTGCATGCTGATGTCCTTGGTTGCTGGTGAATGATGGAGACACCCAGGGCCAACAGGGAGTGAGCATCCCCGCCAGGTGGCTGGCTTTGACTGGGACAGGCCCTAACAGTGGCTGAGGCAGGTGCAGACACAACCTGGCCACAGAATCCATCCCAGTGGCTCTGCTTGCAGCAGTATTCAGGACCTTTCCCTGCAGGCGTGGCAGGTGCCGCCACAGGGGTGTGGCCCTGGAGATGGTCTTTGTGACTAGTGATGCTGAGGTGAACATAGGGTGCTGAGGGCCTGGGCTGTGCTCAGACAGCAGATGGGAGCCCTGCAAGGAGAGGCTGACTGAGTGGGGCTGAGCCTACTGCTGGATTCACCAGGGTGGGGTCAGCAGCACGGGGACTGAGCACTACGTCCCCTCAGCCAGCCATCTTGGTAGTATGTGTGGTTTTGTGGGGTTGCCTCCAAAGTGAGGATGGGCTCTGTTGTGACTGCTGGGGCCCAGAGGAGACATATCCCTGTGACTGCATCAAAGTAGAGAGATGTAGTGTCTGGGATTCCTGGGCAGTTGGATCTTGGACCAGAAGCACTTTTAACAGGGACGGGAGGGGGATTCATCCCCATGTGCTTCAGTGAACTATGCTCTGAAGAGAGTGCGTCCTTGGGATCTGGGTGGGCTGGGCTAGGTAGGTCACAGTCCTGATAGTCTCTCTGTTACCTCCCCAGGAAAGAACCTGTATACAAATGAGTACGTGGCTATCAAGCTGGTGAGTGTGCCCTGCCCTTGCCCTCCCCTGTGCCCTCTGTGGGAAGAGGGCCTGGTTAACAGTCCTGTGCCCCGCAGGAGCCCATCAAGTCCCGGGCCCCACAGCTGCACCTTGAGTACCGCTTCTACAAGCAGCTCAGCACGGCAGGTGAGGTGGGCACGGGTGCGGGGCCAGCACTCCTAGGCGTGCAGGGGCTCCGGACACCCAGCTTGGATGTTTCCTTCCCAGAGGGTGTTCCTCAGGTCTACTACTTCGGCCCTTGTGGGAAGTACAACGCCATGGTGCTGGAGCTGCTGGGGCCCAGCCTGGAGGACCTTTTCGACTTGTGCGACCGCACCTTCACACTGAAGACGGTGCTGATGATCGCCATCCAGCTGGTGCGGAGGGGTGGGGCAGACAGGGGTAGGGTGAGCAGGTCTGGGCCTAGGCGCTGAGCCCCGCCTTACTCTCGGGTCACCTGCAGATCACGCGCATGGAGTACGTGCATACCAAGAGCCTCATCTACCGCGATGTGAAGCCCGAGAACTTCCTGGTTGGGCGGCCAGGCAGCAAGCGGCAGCATTCCATCCACATCATCGACTTTGGGCTGGCCAAGGAGTACATCGACCCTGAGACCAAGAAGCACATCCCATACCGCGAGCACAAGAGCCTGACAGGCACCGCGCGCTACATGAGCATCAACACGCACTTGGGCAAGGGTGAGCAGTGCTGCGAGCTATGGAAGGGAGCATGGGGGTGGGCCGCGTCTGAGCCCGTGCTGTCCCCGCAGAGCAGAGCCGCCGGGACGACCTGGAGGCGCTGGGACACATGTTCATGTACTTCCTGCGCGGCAGTCTGCCCTGGCAGGGGCTCAAGGTGGGTAGGGCCTCTCGAGTGGGAGGTTTGGGGGGTGGGCTTGGACTCTGGGTGCTGACTCCAACTAAGACCAAGGTCACGTTGCGCAGGCGGACACGCTGAAGGAACGCTACCAGAAGATTGGAGACACCAAGCGAGCCACACCCATCGAGGTCCTGTGTGAGAGCTTCCCCGGTAAGGAGCCTGTGGCCGCGCCCCGCCCCCTTAGTCCTGCCCCTTTGTGTGGCCACGCCCATAGAGCCATACCCCTCCTTGCTGTGCGCCCTATGACCACGCCCCTGGTCCGTCTCTTCCACAGAGGAGATGGCCACCTACTTGCGCTATGTGCGACGTCTAGACTTCTTTGAGAAGCCAGACTACGACTATCTGAGGAAGCTCTTCACTGACCTGTTCGACCGCAGTGGCTACGTGTTTGACTACGAGTATGACTGGGCCGGCAAGCCCCTGGTACGAGCGGGTGATGTGAGAACTCCGGTTTAGAACTCGGTGTGTGAGGGGTGCACTGGGTGGGCATCTCCATAGGTGAATCCATGCATTGGATGGGTACCCCCACAAGTGAAGAGGTACCTAGGTTGGGAGCCCAACAGTTGAAGGGGTTCAGACTGAGATGCTCACAGGTGAAGGAAGGGGTGCAGGTGGTGACACAGACCTTGGTTATACAGTAGGGTGGGGGTGGGAGCTTCCGTGGGAGGGGCCCACCTCTCCTCAGTGAGGGGCGGCTGGGGCCAGGGCGCGGGTCAGGAACTGTCCTGGGGCTGCAGCGACACCTGCGGCTCCATCCTGTCCTGACATCCGCTCTCGCAGCCGACACCCATCGGCACCGTCCACCCTGACGTGCCCTCCCAGCCACCACTTCGAGACAAAGCTCAGCTCCACACCAAGAACCAGGTGAGGGCCAGCCGGGCCTGGGGGCCCATCCTAGAGGGAATGGAGGTCCTGTGACATTTGTCACAGAGCAAGTAGAGGTACTAGTCTGATAACCACTGCCCTTTAGGCGCTGAACTCCACTAATGGAGAGCTGAACACAGACGACCCCACCGCGGGCCACTCCAATGCCCCCATCGCGGCCCCTGCAGAAGTCGAGGTGGCTGATGAAACCAAGTAAGGCTCAGGGTGTGCAGTGGTGGAGAGCCTGCCTGTGCTGGCCACTGTTAACCCCATCGCCACCTCTTACCCCATTGCCCCGTATCAACCACCAGGTCATCATTGCCCACATTACCTGTCCCCGCCCTTGTCACCCATGCAGGTGCTGCTGCTTCTTCAAGAGGAGGAAGAGAAAATCGCTGCAGCGACATAAGTGAGGGTGGGTGCAGCTGCTGCCCAAGGTCCCCAGGCGGGGTCTAGGAAGCTGGCAGCGTCCTTGGTGACATGGGGCTCCTTGGCCCACCTGCAGGCACCATCTTTCGGGACTTGGGGTCACTTCCTTCACACAGGACTTTGGCGGAAATCTCTACACCCGTGTCTCGTCGTCCCCTTCGAGAGCATTAACTATTTAAAACCAGGAGAGAAGCGCCGCGCCGTCCCTGCTGCGCCCCTGTTAGCTCATAAAGTCCAGCTTGTCCCCTCAATCCAAAGGCCATTTTCTCGAGGGGGGCAGGCCCAGGGCATGGGTGTCATGCGGGGAGGCCTCAGCCACCAAAGGGGAGGCGCGTGCACTACCACAATGCTGCACCAAAGCCGGGGCGGAGTGCGGGATAGTCACCGCACAGGGACTGGTATGGGCCCCACAGAGCCAGGGCGGCCGTGACCCGTGGCCCTGTGTGCAGGGCCCATGGGACAGAATCGCCTTAACGCCCGGCCTGGGACAGCAGAGAGGCAGTCCCACGGGAGGGCCAGGCCTTGGTCGTGGGAGCTGAGTTCTTGCTTTACGACGTGTACAGAAATGAACTTATGTTTCTCTGGCGCTTCCTTGAAGCCGTAGAGTTTAGGGGCTTTTTTTAAAAAAAAAATAAAGAAAAGAAAACCACCCCAGAGTGTTGGCCTGGGCTTTACCATCCATAGGACAATTCAAGTCTAGGATCACAAGCTGACAAGGACCCAGCTGGATCATAGAAATACTGAGGGAACTGGGCACTGTCTCCCCAGGAAGGAGGAGGAGAACTGGTGATATAGTGGGACAGGAAGGCTGCTGCTTCCAAACCTAAGGGACCCAGTCCGTCCCCAAGCAGATGGACAGGTCTGGGTTTGAGCAGCAGCCCCGCTAAGATGGACACCTCCAGGGCAGTGGTCTGCACAGCACAGCACAGCTACAGACTGGAAGCTGCCTCAGAAGCCAAACCCTGAAGAGTGTGAGACTAGCAGAGCTGGAAAGAGGTTACCCAAGCGAAAAGGAAATGGGGGTAGGGGGTGAAATAAGCTTGCTGCTTGCTGGGGATGGACTCTGGGGCTTCGTGCTTATACAGGTGCCACCCAGGAAACAATAAAAATTTTAAAAGAGGCTGGAGAGATGGCTTGGAGGTTAGGACCACTAACTGTTCTTCCAGAGGTCCTGAATTCAATTCCTAGAAACCATTATGGTGGCTCACAACCATCTGTGATGGGGTCCAGTGTACTCTTCCAGTGTGTGTCTGAAGACATCGGCAGTGTAATATAAATAAAATAATTTTTTAAAGGGTTCTTGAGAGAAGGGAAGATGGATTAAGAAAATAAGGGGCTGGAGAGATGGCAGGCAGTCAAGAATGGTTGCAGGTTCAGAAGACCTGAACCCATTCTCAGCACCCATCGCCATTCAAGCACATGTATAAGCAGTCCTTGGGGAGCCAGCATCCTCGCCTAGACTCGGTGAGCACCCACACACAGGCATACACAGTACACATACATTTAAGAGAGGATCCACTTGAGCAGGCAGGATGGCTCAACAGCAGCTGCATCCCCAAGGCCTACAAAGAGAAAACTGGCAAGCTGTCCTCCAGTGTCAGCACACAAGTATAATGCAGTTAAAACAGTTGGGGCTTTGTTTTGTTTTAATTGAGGCCAATCTGGTCTACAGTGTATTCTGAGATAGCTCTGTCTCAAAAAGCAAAGTTTTATTAAGTCATGAGTGTGTGTGCACAGGTGCTGGGAACATGGGTCCTCTACAGGAGCAGCAGGCAGTCTTAATCAGTAAACCATCTCTTTAGCTCTTTTATCTTGAAACCAGCCAGGTGTCATGTACCCTAAGCTAGTTCAGGACTCCAGACCTCCAGCCTCTGTCTCCTAGGGACTCAGACTGCAGACCACATCTCAGGACCTAGGCCCTGGCTGGTAGCCAGCCTGGCTGCCTGCTTTTTTGCTTTCTTGGTACTGAGAAGGTATCCTTAGGGATCAGCATGGGTGGCTGAGGTGCCCACCTCTTAGCCACCACATAACACTCAGAGGACATGGCACTCAGTGGTTCAAGGCAGATGTTTTCCTTTATTTAAAAAAAAAAATTATTTGGGGACACAGTGTGGAGAGCACACCTCCCATGGCTTTGGGATAGGTATGGGTTTTGGGCAGGAGGTCACTGGTACAGAAATATGAGGAAGTGGAACCCCAAACTGGAGACTGCGCCTTCTGGGACATCACTGGACGGGGTATGTGGTGGCCTAGAGGGCCAGGGCTGTGGTATGTAGAGGGGTGTTCTGTGGTACTCCCAGGTGCCACATCAGGCCAGCTGGGTGCTCAGTGCATCTTGATGAGCCTGACCTGCTCAGGCCCTGCAGGATCAAGGCTGAGCTCTGCTGAGCACACCAGTGAGGAGCCTGTCCACCCTAGGTGAACCATGCTGACCCGGCACTTGCGCTGCTATGGGGAGTAGGAACCATGGCCCACATCTCACCCACCCTGGGGTAGAGCTCTGTGTACATGCCCAGCAGGCCAGGGCTTCAGGGGGCAGCAGTGCACGCAGGTCAGGACCTGGGACCCCCCAGGGAGCAGCAGAAAAGTAAAGGAACATGAAACCCAGACCATTGGCTGGAGGAGAGGCCCGGCACGGGCTCCAGCTGAATGTGGGCTTGTATGCATTGCAGTGTGCAGTTGAAGAGAACGGAGGAGCAGGGCAGCACCGGGGTTCAGAGCTGGCCTGCTGCCCTGAGCATCAGGGACTGCGACCCATCACGCTCGTGCCTGACAGCTGTCCATCCAAGGCCAGGCCCACTCTGTCCCCCAAGACTGAGGGATTATCTCCACGGGGCCCAGCCCATGGCCTAACCACCTCCCCAGTGCCTTGGGACAGGCAGTCACACTTGTCACTGTGGACACAGGCAGCCCCTTCCATGATGATGTGGGAGGTGGTGGGGAGGGAGGCAGGCCTGTGGCTGGCCGGGGTGTCCTGGGTGGACAGCCTAGGTGTAGAAGATGACTTCAGGGATCTGCCCATCCTCCACAGATGTGCCGTTGTTGTTCCCAGCCGCATAACAGAAGGTGAAGCAGGTCTTAGCCCCCGTGGTGGGGGACTCATGGGTCACCTTGCGTAGACCTTTGGTGCCATAGTGAGAGTCCGGGCCCTGGAGCAGGGTGGGAGGCATAGTGAGGTCAGGATGCCCCAGGACTGTTGCTCCCAACAGAGGGGCATCCACAGCCCGCAGGGACTGGGAACAAGCCCTGGGTTGCAGTGCGGGCCCCACCTTCAGCGTGGCACAGGCGGTGTAGTTCACATTGGGCAGGACCTCCACGGGCTCCTTGAACATAACACGGAAGGTGCTGGCAGAACCATCACAGCTGAAACCTGTGTCATTCTGGCCAAGGACTGTGTTGCTGTCCGTGTGGATGATCTGGGGACAGAGGCTGCTCAGCTGCCAGGGTCTGAGCTGGGCAAGCAGGGACTGCAGGGACTGATGAGGGCGTGGCCTGGGCACTTGGGCATGGTCTCGAGGGGATGGGTGTGGTGGGGGCATGGCAAGAGCCTAACAGGATGTGGGTGGGACCAGGGTGCATCGAAGGTCTAGCTGTGGCTGCCTTTGCATGGTATGTAAGGGATGGGACTGGATCAGGCTGTGGGTGTGGCCCGGAGGCATGCTGGCTACATGGCTGGGGACCTTCGAGGAAAGGGCTAGTGACCTACCTGGATGTTCACTTGGTAGTCGGTAGGACCATGAATGGATCCATAGAGCCCAAAGCCCACCACAAAGATGCGCTTGTTGACTGAGAACCTGCAGAAGGAATTGAGTGGCAGATGGGACAATGTCCTGAGCAGCTACAGTGGCCATGGAGCAGCCTGGAGCTGTAGGGAGGGCACATTGCCCATTTCGGACTGAAGGCTCATCTACCGCATGCCCAGTCCCTGCTGCCCACTCCATTCCCACCTAAGCTGCCAAGGTCTTACCTGATGCGGTCACTGGTGCCGCTGTAGCCCCAGCGGCTCTCTACCTGCTGGAACCGGTTAATGCTACACTCCTTGCCCCGCAGGCAGCACCGGGGCCGGTCAATGAACTCCACACGCGGCTTGGGGTTGACAGTAAAATGTAGGAAGAGGCTGACCACCTCCCGGTCCACCAGGATGCCAGACTGTGCCGGGCCTGCGGGCAGAGGGCTGGCTGACAGCAGGAAGGGAAGGCAGACTCAGGACCTGGCCTCAGGGTGGGGTAGCTCATTGTCAGGACCTGGCCAAGTTGAGGGGTGCCTCCTTCCTGGGACCCACCACAATGTCTTTCTGCCTGGCATCTTGGGCTGGAAAACTCCCGCATGTGTGGGTCTCTCTAGACCTCTGCTATAGAACACCCTTGCTTTACTGGGTAGAGGTTGTACCCTGCCTATCCATGCACGGGCTCATAGGCCAAAGCGGGTCACTTCACAGCCAGTGTCTTACTACGCTGCAGCTTCCAGAAGCCATTCCAGGGCTCCAGGAACATGGCTGACCCCAAACCCATACATGCCAGGCAACTCATCTACCAAATGAGTCCCAGCCCAAAGCTGAATCCTGAGTGGCTGATAAGACATGATTCCCCATGTCTGGACACCCCAGAGTCTCAGGCAGTATCTCCAAGCCACAGCCTGATGGGTATGGGTCTGGAGGCAACGTGGGTGGGCGGGGCTGTGGGAGCAGTGGCTGCGATTCAAGCCTATTACCTGCGGCAAACTCCTCAATGGTCATCAGGGGGAACCGGATGAGACCCAGGGCTCTGCCCAGCACCTTCCTCTTATTCTCAGGTGTCACTTGAAGCTGCTGCCGTTGACACTCAGCCTCAGACCAGCGCACGACTGCATTGAAGAGCCGAACCTCACGGATGCCCAGAGTATCCCGTTCCAGCACTGCAACCAGTGTGTCTGTAGTAGAGAGAGGCTGTGAACCCACCGTGGGGCCCTGTAAGGGGCCGTGTGTAGACACATCCCACATGGGATCCACCTTAGAGCCAGGGCTCCGCAATTACAGTCCTTGCCCATGTTTATCAATGATGTTTTATTGACACATGGCCCTCCCTAAGCACGGTCTCCTTCCTTCCTTCCTTCCTTTCCTTCCTTCTTTCCTTCCTTTCTCTCCTTCCTTCTTCCCTCACAGTCTCATGGAGTTCAGACTACCCATGAAATCACTGTGTAGCAAAGGCTAGCACTGAGCCCTGGCCCCCTGCCTTATCTCTTGAGAATGGGATGATGGGCTAGCAAATGCCAGGCAAGCACTCCACCAAATCAGCTGAGTCCCAGCCCTCTTTCTTTTTGAGAAAAGGTCTCATTCTATAGTCTAGGAAGGTCTGTAACTCACAGCAATCCTTCTGCCTCAGCCCCGAGTCCTAGGATCCTAAGTGTGCATCCTAACATCCTGCGACTATTTACTCCGGTTCTGATTTTGCCTACATAGCCATTAGCAAGAGCCACAACGGCCTTTCCAAGGCACCTGCAGATGGTACCATAGAGGGCCAGTGAGTCTCCCTAGGCAGGAATCACAGGGATCCCAGAATAGGAGGGCAGGTCCTCAGACACAGGCTGAGGCCTGCTACCAAGTCCCACTGTATCTGTGCCACCATGGCCCACTATTTCATGTCACTCAGGAGGTGGGTTTCCAGTCATCTTCAAATCAGGATCTGCAACCTGACCCAGGCCCCACCCTTTCTGGGACCATGCTATCTTCACATTGACAGGTGCTGGCCGGACTCACTCACCCAGGTCGATGTCAGTGAAGCCTTCTGCGGCAATGGCATCCGCCGTGTTCTTGTCTATGCTCTCCAGGCACAGGCTGGCCAGCTGGGGCTCATCAAAGAGCCGCGCCTAGAGAAATGAAGGTCAGCACTGCCACCACAGGCACTGGCCGTCAGCCCAGCGTGGAGCCATGGGCATCTGACATCCTAGCACAAGGAGGCTGAGGCAGGGGGATGGAGGGCACCAGGAGACCACTACAGAAACAAGGCTATGAGCACCTAGCAGGTGATGATGCTATTACCAAGCCTGGGATGTGAGACTACCCCCAGAACTTAGCTCTGAAGAGCAAGCTCAAGAATTCCTCTCACGTCCACACACACCAGAAATGGAAGCCACAGGAGAGCTTGGGAGACAGCTCAGTAGAGGGTCCAGCACACACTTACATAGTTGGGTATGGGCCAACAACATGGCTCAGTGGGTGAAGATACTTGCTGCCAAGCCTGAGTTTGATCTTGGGGACTCCAATGGTAAGGACAGAACTAACTTCATGCAAAAATGTCCTGTACTCGCCACATGGGCCTGAGCCACACCCACACTCACACTAGCCTAATCTGCGCTCCAGGCCCAGGTAGCAGCCTGAGAGGTTAGCGCAGAGGAGCTGGCTCAGATCCTAGCACATGGCTTAGTGGCTCATAGCCACCCGGAACTCCAGCATGAGAGGAGGCCAGTGTCTTCTGGGGACACCTGCACACACAAATGCACAAAATGAAAAACTAAAGCAGAGGCCCAAGGTGTGAGAGTGGCACAGTAGCACACACCTTTGATCTCAGCACTGGGCGGGGCAGAGACAGAGCTGTGAGTTCAATCTAGTCTGGTCTATGTAGTAAGTTCCAGAGTTATACAGTGATACCCCCATCTCCAAAACCAAAACAACGAGAGACAGAGAGAGAGAGAGAGAGAGAGAGAGAGAGAGAGAGA
>JADRCD010199681.1:31788-41837 GCA_019843815.1 Montemys delectorum
GGGGGGGAAAGAAGAAGGGGAAAGAAGAAGGGGAAAGAAGGGGAAAAAGGGGGAAAAAAGAGGGGAAAAGGAGGGGAGGGGAAAGGGGAAAGGAAGGGGAAAGGAAGGGGAAAGGGAAAGGAAAGGAAGGGAAAGGCAGCCAGCAGCTGGGGACAGGTGGCAGCCTCCAGCCTCAGTGTGGTCACACAGGCACATATGTGCTATGCAGAGTGTCACCCTCAGAGTCCCAAGAGGTGGACCTTAAGGACCACACCCACCTGTGTGAGCAACATGAAGGCATTGTCAGCCCGCAGGTGCTTCTTCAGGAACTCCACACAGTGGGCCTCGAGTGCAGGCACCGCGTACTTCTTGGCTGTGTACAGTGTGGTCATCACTGTCTCTGGCCCGATCTGCACTTCATCTGAGTACAGGAACCTGCAGGAAACATGGACTGTGACAGTGTGACCCCCTGGCCACGCCACCCAGCCAGGTACCACAGGTTTGCAAAACACTGTTGAGCAACCTCTTAGAATAGATATCTGTCATCGTTTCCTGACCCAGGGATGTCCCTTGGTAAGGCCACCATGGGCTAACACAGTCCATGGCCCTGTGGCTAAGCTTAGGCACTCATGGGCAAACCACATGTTGATGGACCTCAGGCCCCAGTGGGGACGGTATGGTTGTCTACACCACACTGATCATGGGCTGGGTAGGTACCAGGCCTTGAGTTCCATCTCAGCACCACAGCTTAGGCATGGCATACAGCACACTTGCCATTTTTGGATACAGGCTATTCCAAAACATTAACAAAATTAAGTCTTCTTTTAAAAGATTAAAAACAATAGTATGTATGTGCACTGTGTAAAGAGTGTGGGCCTGAAGAGCCCGACGGTATCAGATCCCCTGGAACTGGACATGGCGGTACCTAGGAACCACCTGAGCGACCAGGGTGCTGACACCTCTCCAGTCCATAAAGCACTCTGAGAAGCTACGAGGTAAAGACTCGGACTCTTCTCCAGGAGAGTTCTCACATGCTGCCCTGGCTGGGCTCTGCAGGCATCTTCAGGTGTCTGTCTGTCTTTCCACACTCTACTACTTCACCATGGTCAGAAACACCAGAAACGTACTTGAGCAGTGCCAGGAAGGCAGCAGGCTCCACATCAGGCAGCTCAATCTCAGTGGACGTGGTAGCCATCCCACCATTGAACATGGCGTCAAAGACAGCGCTTCCCACAGCTAGCACAAACCTGTGTAAGACGAGAGGGTGTCCATCCGTTAGTCCTGCTGGTGGCCTTCATCCGGCCCAGGCCAGCCAGTGTCCCCTGCCACATCTGCCTGCAGAGACTCCTGCCAACCCTAGTAGAGGCCTTTCCAGGCCTCGGATCCTTCTAGGAGGGGAAAGCATGAGGGGTAGTCCACATTCCTTTATGTGTATCTCCCTCTTCCTTCCTTCACCCTTCCTTCACTGTTTGCATTAGCTCTCCCTCAGGAACTCATGTCCTCACCCCCAACCTCACCCACTCCCTTCCCACCCTCATTTCTCTAGGCCTTGGTGACAAGCTTGGGGACCTGATCCTCAACATGGGGAAGCAGACAGAACCCCAGTGACTAGACAGCCTGGGTCAGAGGCCACAGGCTCAGGGAGGGTACAAAGGCTTGGGGAACAGCAGGGCTGTGAGGAAATGAGAAGCAATGAGATCATGTGACTGCCATGACCACTCCAGCTGGTGCAGTATGGATGGGCCAAGGCATGATGGATGGTATGGTGGTCAGCCTCAAGACCCCCAGTGACTTGGCTAGGGACACAGCTTATATTCTTTTTTTTTTTTCTCTGTGTAGTCCTGGCTGTCCTGGAACTCACTCTGTAGACCAGGCTGGCCTCGAACTCAGAAATCTGCCTGCCTCTGCCTCCCAAGTGCTGGGATTAAAGGTGTGCACCACCACTGCTCGGCTTATGTTCTAAGAGATGACCTCAGAAACAATGATCACAGGGCCAGCCCAGTGCCCTGCCATGCAAAAGCATGGAAATGGCTGAGTCCACAGGAATAAGCTTGCTCTGTGAATGTGTCCCACCCAGTTGTCCCCACAGTGATGGGGTGGTTCTGAGCAGCCTCTCCAGGTGGACACCCTGGCTAGGCAGATGGCCCCATGCACCATGGGTAAGGGAGAGCTAGGAGCCATATTAGAACCCCCTGCTCAAGCTGGACAAGGCCAAGGCCCTGCAACCCTCCACAGAACTTAGGATCCATCCTACTTGGAGGGACTACCCCTCTTTGGAGGCTCCTTCTGCTGAGAGTCTGGCCACTGCTGACTCACTCTCACCTTGGACGCCAGGGTCAGACCAGATAGACACTACCATCCCCTAGGTAGCAACCAAGCACACCCAGGAAGCAGGGGTCTAACTGCATAAAAGAAATCTTCAGGAAGGAAACATGAACAGACATAGAAAGAGCTAATAGCTGGCAGGAGATGCCCTATTTCCGCAGTTACTCAGGAACCATTGCAGGAGTTTAGGGCCATCTGAGCAAGTCAATGAGACCTTATCTCAAAAACTAAAGGAAGCCGGGCGGTGGTGGCGCACGCCTTTAATCCCAGCACTTGGGAGGCAGAGACGGGTGGATTTCTGAGGCCAGCCTGGTCTACAGAGTGAGTTCCAGGACAGCCAGAGCTACACAGAGAAACCCTGTCTCAAAAAAAAAAAAAAAAAAAAAAAAGAAAGAAAGAAAGAAAGAAAAGAAAAGAAAAGACTAATGGACAGGGGTGGAACCTGCCTAGAATCCCCAAGTGAGAGGCTGTGGGCATGGTTCAGAAGTATGGCACCCATGTAGCATGTGTATGTATCCCTACAGATTTCACAACCATCACTGTAAAATCAAAGTGAAGATGGCTGAGGACAAACTTGAGGCAGATACTGAATTGTGTGACCACAAGCTCTTGGGCATCAGGAACCAGAGTTGGGACAGCCAAAATGGACCCACCTGGGAGCCTTGGAAAGAGTGTAGCTGCCGAGCCGGGCGGTGGTGGCGCACGTCTTTAATCCCGGCACTTGGGAGGCAGAGGCAGGGTCACTCTGTAGACCCTGGTCTAGAGAGTGAGTTCCAGGACAGCTAGGGCTACACAGAGAAACCCTGTCTTAGAAAAAAAAAAAAAAGAGTGTAGCTGCCTAGATGAGGGTCTTGGCTCTCGGGTTCCAATGGTGGAAAGACACATCATCTTAGTCAGGGCCCTCCAGCCCCCCAGCTCCTGTCCCTGTCCTAGTCCCTGGGTGGAGGCTGGGCAACCTGATTGCTCAGCACAGCACAGCAGCACCCAGGCCCACGCAGCCATAAGCCAGGAATAACCTCCCTGCCTGTGCCTTTCTGTTTCTGAAGCATCTAGTCCCCACAGGGATGCCTCTGTGCCCCCACGCAAAAGCCTGAAGCAGAAACTCAGCCGTGCAGCTGCTCTGACATAGCAGTGGCCTGCCAGGGACGCTCACACCTGGCCTTCTGTGACTCATAGCAATGAGGTGACCCATTCTAGGTGGAGCCCAGGCCAGGCTGCTTGCCACCACCTCCACCCTCCTATAGATGCCCAGCGGGCTTCAGATTTTGTCACCAGCCTTTTCCCTTGTCCCTCTGCAGCTCTTTGTAAGGGACAGGAGCACACATGCATGCCAAACACAGTGCCTTGAGTGTGGTCAGAGATAGTGTGCTCTACCTACACAATGGAGCACCACACAGCCTTGAACAGGAACAAGACCACTCATATGTCCCAGAAGGGGAACCAGAGGCTGGGGAGGACTCGGGAGTTAGCCTTGGGCAGATAGCAAGTGCTGGACAGTGGTGTGGCCTGCAGTGTGTCAGTGGGCTTGGTCTCAAGTAGCTGTGCTCAAATCAATTGAAATGATGAACGGGAACTGGACAGATGGTTCAATGGTTAAGACCACTCCTGCAAAGAACCCAGTGTAGTTCACAGCTTGCTCCAGGGGCTTGATGCCTAGACTCTGCAGGCAGGTACACGCATGAACACACACATGCACATATGTATGAACACATACCCACAATATAAGCACAGGCCTGAACACATATGCATAAATAGATACACTTACACGAAGACACATGTGCACACACACAATTAAAATAAATCTTTTGTTCTTTGAGACAGGGTTTCTCTGTGGAGCTCTATACTTGTTTTGTAGACCAGGCTAGCCTGGAACTCATAGAGATTCTCCTGATTCTGCCTCCCAAGTCCTGGGATTAAAGGCATGCACCACCACTGCCCAGCTAAAATAAATTTTTTGCTGTTGTTTATTTCAGATGGGGTCTAACTATGCAATCTGGGCTGGCCTTCAACTGGAGATCATACTGCCTCAGCCCCCAAGAGTGTTGGGATCACAAGCCTGAACTACTACACCTAGCACGGGGCTAGAAGTCTTACAGAAGGGGCCAGTTTGCTGTGAAAGAAGTGGTCCAGGCCCAAGTTAAAGTCACGAGTGATGGGACAAATGGCCAGCCTCCCATCCCACAGGTGCACAGAGAGAAGCAGCCCTCAGTTGCTCCAGGGGTAGAGACAGTGTAAGCTCAAATCCCTACCACACATGTAAAAAAACATGTATGGGAAAGAAGTAGAGTCCAAACCCTTAACCCCAGCACTTGGAGCAGAGGCAGGCAGGTTTCTGAGTGTTGCACCCAGGCTGGTCCACACAGTGAAATCTTGTCTCAAAAGACAAAACTTATGCAGCTCAGGCTAAACTTAAATTCATGATTGTCCTGACACATCTTCCAGAATGTCAGAAGGACAGGTGTTGAAAGCAGAGACAATTTATTATTTATTTTAAAGAGTTGCACTGTGTGTGTAGCCCTGGTTCGTCTGGAACTTGCTCTGTAGACCAGAATGACCTTGAACTCACAGAGAGGTACCTGCCTCTGCCTCCTGAGTGCTGGGATTAAAGATGTGCATCACTATGCCCAGCTATGAAGAGAAGTTTAAGAGAATACAATGAACGATGTTTCCCCCACTTGACATGGAATGAAAATGAACTACTAAGAAACTATAGTACAGTAAATAAGCTAGGCATGGAGATATGTATCTGTCATCCCAGGCCCCAGGAGCCAAGGCAGAGAACTGTGGTGAGCTCGAGGCCAGCTTGGGCTCTGTAGCAAGACCCAGTCTCAAAACCAAACCAAACACACCAAGGGAATGGATAGTGTTTAGCAGACACAGGCCCTGGGCTCCAGCCTCAGCTCGGTCAGACAGGACAGACAACAGAGGGAAACCATGTGTCTCAAAACAGGACAGATCTGCCCACAAAGAGGTGTGCAGACCAGTGGCTTCAGAAGGGGAACCTATGGGCATTGTGAGGAGCCATGTACCCCACACTCCAAGGACTCTGCCCATTATTCCCAAGTGGACCCAGGTGGCTTCAGAAGCCATGTGGCAAGATGGTATGGAAACTGCAGCCACCTTGGAAAACACTGGGTGGGTGGGCGGCTCATCAGAAGCTGTTGGAGGGGCAGAAGGGAGGGGCAGGGCATGGAGGGCAGGCCAGTCACTCCAGTACGCAGGAAGACCAGGCTAGGTACTACAAGAGTTTCCAGACAGCCTGAGCTACTGCAGAGTTCCAGGCCAGCCTGTCCCAAAAACAACAGCAAAAACATTAGAACATGTACTGGGGACAGACAGACAGAGACAGACAAGACAGACAAGACAGACAGACAGACAGACAGACACACACACACACACACACACACACACACACACAGGTTGTTGCCACTATTTTGCTTGAACAAAACTGCATATTGAAGCTCCTCCTGCTTGTAGCTACAGCTGAGTTGAACAGTTACTACAACGACTATATAGCTGCTCAAAATATTTTCTTTTAAGACTGGGGCTCGAACTCAGGAGTACTCTACCACTGAGCTTCATCCAACCCTAGCTGAAAGCTCTTCATGTCTGGTCCTTTCAATTAATTTGCAGGCTAGGTCAGTACTGGGGTCCACCACAAGTGCTCTTTACTTTGTCTACTGAGACAGGATCTCTCACTGAACTCCTAGGTTGCTCCAAGGATCCCTTATCTTCTTAACTGTCTGTCCAGCTTTGATGTCAGTGCAAACTTTATCCACTGATCTGTCTCCGCAATTCCTGGTTTGTTTGTTGGCCTCTGACTCACTATGTAGCTGAAGATGAACCTCTGGCCCTCTGCCTCAGCCTCCCTCACAGTTGGGTGACAGGCACGCACCAGCTTGCCTCACTGCTTCTCTGTGTGGTCTCAGGTGTCGGTCCAGGTGCCCAACCAAGACCAAAGTGGGGGCCTGGCACCCCTGTGTGCTGAGACCCTGAGAAGCTCCTAGTCATTTGTGACCTTGATGGAGTACAGCCAGGAGCCCTGCAGGCACTGTCTTTGCTTGGAGTCATCCATCACTCTGACTACAGTATCTCTATCTGGTCCTGTGGTCACACACAGTGGCCAGAAAGCACAGGGATTCAGACACTCCTGGTATGCCTTAGTAGAAAGCGCTTGTCTACCCGCATGCCGCCCTGGATTCTTTCTCAGTACCCAAAACAAGGAAAGGATCATAGTGTGACATGGGTCCTGAAGGCCAGGTTTCGGAGAACACAGGTCTGCGCAGGCCACGTGGGGCTGCTGGGAGGTACCCCCAGACTGCAGGACACAGTTGGTTGTGAGCCACCATGTGGTTGCTGGGAATTGAACTCAGGACTTCAGGAAGAGCAGTCAGTGCTTCAAACTGCTGAGCCATCTCTCCAGCCACCAGGAGTTGTTCTTTAATCTTTAGTGTTTCTTCCCCCCCCAACCCCCCCCACCCCCGAGACAGAGTTTCTCTGTGTAGCCTTGACTGTCCTGGAACTCACTCTGTAGATCAGGCTGGCCTTGAACTCAGAAATCTGCCTGCCTCTGCCTCTCAAGTGCTGGGATTAAAGGTGTGCGACAACCACCACCCCTTTAGTGTTTCTTTTAAGTTATGGGTCTGTGAGTACAAGTGCCCTTGGGAACCAGAGGTTTCAGAACCTGAGAACTAGAGTGACAAGCTGCTCTAAGGCACCCAACGTGGTGCTGGGAGTCCACCCAAAGGCCCCCGGCAGGAGCATCAAAGCCATGTCTCCAGCCTCCTGAAAACAATCTTTCCAGTGCCGGGCAGTGAACCGGGCTAGCACGTGTGCTGCGCTCCCAGGCCTTCACTGGGGGTTCCTAGCCATGCCCTCAGCCTTCAGTTTCCTTGTATTTCTTTCTTTAATCTTTGTTTGATTTCTGAGACAGGGCTGCATTAAGTATCCCTGGCTGTTCTGAAACTCGCTATTGGCCATGCTGGCTTTGAACTCACAAAGATCCACTTGCCTCTGCTTCCCAAGTGCTGGGACTAAAGGCCTGCGCCACCACACCTGAGTCTTTTTAGTTTTTCTGACAGGATCCCCCTAGGTCACCCAGATTGCCCTGGAGTTTGCAGTCTTCCTGCCTCAGCCAAGGAGTATGTGAATTCACGGCTGGGTCACCACACACATTGCTTCTGGTCTCTACACTGACAGTCAACCCTAAGCTACATTGTTGGTGGGTGGGAGCAGGGCCCAGGGATGCCAACACTGGCAGAAGATCTCATGTCCCTTCCCCACAGCAACCTTCCGGCTCGACTGTGTTGAACCTTGAGAGACTGTTACAAGCACAATACGGAGGCAACACATTCGATCAGTCCCAGATGGGATTATCTAAATGAGTCCAGTTCACAGGTAAGGAAACTGAGGCCCAGAGAATGAAGCTCAGAATGAAGAAGGAAGGACCTGAAGGGTCTTTCTGGTGCCTTCCAACAAGTCAGACCACTGACCTCTTTAGCAACACTACACAGCACCACTAAGAAACCACAGCCACTTGGAAGCTGAGTCCTCCACTGCCCACTGTACCACCTGCTAAGCCCCCCGACACTCTGCACAAGCTCTACAGGGGCTACAGCACCCTCATTCTTCTTGCTCTGGCTCTCTCCTGAGTGGGAGGCCTCTGGGTCTACACTTCCCCCTCATTCCCTGTCCCTCCAGCACTCCTAAGAGCAAGAGACCACGTCTCTCCTTCGCAGAGGTCTACACACACCCATTTCCACATTCCTCACTCTGTCACCAAGCCGAACAAACTACCCCACATGGAATCAAGCTGATGTGCCAAGAACTGTGTCTGCAGGCAGCACACGTTACCGCAGCTTGCACAGGAACTCTTGAAAGGCCTCAGTCCTTTCTGAGGCAGTGCCAGACCCTTGCCCAATCCCAAAGAGCTCAACTCATTGGGGCCATGGGGTCTGGGGGTGATAGCTCAGACAGGCTGGAAGCCCAGGGCTGGAAGAACAAGAGGCAAGAGCTTCTGATGGGGACAGTAGGTCAGATGGTGTGAGGTGTGAACACGAGGTTCGAGATGGGGTGAGGAGGGGATCTAAGGGGTCATGGGTGGGGATGGAGAGGGGGTGCTAGAACTGGATAAACTGGAGAACAAGGAATGTTGGGGTGACTAGGGGATTCAGAGAGCAGAGAGGACCCAGGATAGAGAGGAGCAGGACCTGAAGACAAAATGAAATGGCCCTAGAATCAGGTTCAGGGAGGCAGGACCCAATAGAACCTCCAGGTTCCCATGTTCAGGAAGTACACTGCAGAGGAAGAGGGATGTGGGAACCAGGTTCAGGTTGAGGGGGTCAGGAATCCTAAGGTAAAAAGCCTGAGGGTCCAGATTCAGGTTCCAGGTGTGGTGAAAGGTCTGGGTGGGGTGTAGAGTCTGAGGTACATGGTCTTGGGTGGACTGCTGATTCGTGGGTTGCAGGGTTCTAGGGTGCAAGGTCTGACTGCAGGGTTTGGGATGCAGGACCCTGGGATGCAGGGCCTGGATGGGGGTGCAGGTCTGAGGTGCACAGTCCTGGGTGGAGTTCAAGGTCTTGGGTGCAGGGTTCTAAGGTGCTGGTTCATGGGGTGCAGGGTGCAGGGTCCAGACGAAGTACAAGATCCGGGTGGGGAACAGAATGGGGGAGGGGTGCAGGGTTTGAGTGGACTACAGGGTTTAGAGTGCGGGGTCCAGGTGGGGTGCATGGTCTGTGATGCACGGTCCCGGGTAGGGTGCAGGGTTCCAGGGTGCTGATTCCTGGGGTGCAGGGTCCGGGTGGGGTTCAGGGTCCAGGGATGCAGGGTCTAGGGTTGCAGGGTCCGGGCGCGTCCCGGCGGCCCACCTGTGCGCGGGGACGCGCTGCGAGCTGAGCCCCTTGCCCACCAGGAAGTGCACGTCGCACAGCACCTCGTTGTTGAAGAGGAAGGCGAAGCGCTCCTGCACCGTGGGCTTGGTGGCCTGCCAGTTGTACACGGGCTCGCGCAGCAGCGCGCCCGGGCCCGCGTCGTCGCGCTCGTCGCCCACGGCCTGCGCATCAGTCCCGGGCCCGGGCGGCGGGGACGGAGGCGGCGGAGGCACCGGGACGCAGGCAGCGGCGTTGCTGGGGGCGGCGGCCGCGTTGGCGCTGGGCCCCAGGCTGCCCGCGCCGGCCCCGACTCCGGGCGGGCAAGACGCGCGCCCGCTGCCGCCCGCCGCCATCTTGTCGCTGCGGCGCGGGGGCGGGGCCAGGGAAGGCGTGTTCGCGGGGGCGGGGCATCTGAGAGGAGGATGGGAGGGGCGGGGCTAAAGGGAGACGGGAGCTGAAAGGAGCGAGGGGAGAAGACCAAGAGGGAGGAACCGATGGGCGGACGGAAAGGAGGGAGAAAGGGCAAGGCTAGGGAGGGGTGGGGCATGCGGAGGGACCAAGGGAGGAGGATGGATAGGAGGACAGGTGGGGAGGGAGAGAGGAGGGGGAGAGGAAGAGGGAAAAGCGATTGTGAGCATAGAGAGGAGGGAAGGGAGGATGGGCGTGGCGGGGCGAGGCCCAGGATTGGTGGGGCAAGGAAGAGGAGGGTCCTGAATTGCCAGAGGAGGAAGGAAAATGAAAGACAGAGGGAAAGGGGACGGGGGGCGGGGGGGAATGGGAGGGAGAAATGGATACTGGGACCGAGAGGAGGGCAACAGGAGGAATTGGATGGGAGGAAAGTGAAGGATGTGGTAACAGGGGGGAGGAGCAGAGACA
>JADRCD010199683.1:0-12250 GCA_019843815.1 Montemys delectorum
TGAGTAAAATATAATTGACTTAAAATTTCTAACAAACTTCTAACAATTTCTAATATAAAGTAAGTGATAAGAAACTTCATGGTGTGATGTGTTAGGCTGATTCATATTAGGTAAATGACCCAACCTGACTATGGTAAGGCCCTAGCTTTAGATTCCAGTTACCATTTTGTATAGAAGTGGGAAGTAACTTACAAGTGTTTAAGCTCTACACCTAGCTGACAATTAATATCAACTATCAGACACTGAAAGCATGAATCTTTCACAAAAAATAAAAAAAATAAAATAAAAAATAAATAAACTGCATGTGAGTATAGTACAGTGGTGGAACTTTGATCCCTCTGAGATGAACTCTCAAAATGAAGTTCTTGGGCAAATGGATAGAACTAGAAAATATCATCCTGAGTGAGGTAACCCAGTCACAAAAAAAACCACACATGGTATACACTAATTGGTAAGTGGATATTAGCCCAAAAGATTTGAATACGCAAGATAAAAAATTCAGAGACCACAGGAAGCTCAAGAAGAAGGAAGAACAAAGTGTAGATGGTTTAGTCCTTCTTACAAGAGGGATCAAAATACTCATGGGAGGAGACAAAGAGTGGAGTAGAGACTGAAGGAAAGACCATCCAGAGACTGCCCCACCTAGGGATCCATCCCATATGCAAACACCAAATCCAGACACTATTGCAGATGCCAAGAAGCCTTGCTGACAGGAGCCTGATATAGCTGTCTCCTGAGAGGCTCTTTGAATATTTTATAAATGTATACAGTTATAAAATGAATTTTGATCACATTCACTGTATTTTTCCTTCTACCTCCAGAAATTCAGAATACAGTTTCATTGATATATGTAACAAATAAAAATGAACTGTGTTGCTTTAACAACTAATGAATCATTAGATAAAAACCTATATCTCAAATTGAATTTTTCTTTAAATTTGTAAAGTAACTGCTTTATGTCTGCAAAAGAATCTGTAATTGTAATACAGAGCTTTAAAATTTATAACCAGGTAGAAATTTCCCAAATTTCACTAAAAACCTTTATCCATTCATGTCCCTATATTAGTCACTATCTTATCAATTAACACTGAGGTGAAAATAGTATCTTATTGAATATTTAATATATTTTTTAATAGCTCAATTTATGAATTTCCTCTTATTCTCTATTTTGTGGTTTGTCAGAATCATGAGTTTGGAGTGTGGGCAACTGATTATTCAATAATAGCTTTTTGTACTAAGCAAATCAGATATCTTTATATTATTTACAAAAAAGCAAACACCCTCCCTCAAAATAAACCAAACCACCACCATCACCACTACCACCACCACCAACAATAACAACCACAAAACAAAACAACAACAAAAAGAACCCCAAAACATAAAGGGCTAGAAAGTTTGCTAAGCATTGAAGAGTGCTTACTGACATTAAAGAGTACCAGAATTCAATGTCTATGTCAGGAAGTTCATATCTGCCTTAAATCCAGCTTCAGCAGATTCAGTGCCCTCTTTTGGCCTCCATTTGCATTGCACTCACAAAATATATGACATACTGACACATACAGATGTACAAAATAAAAATAGACATTATAACAATTTAGAAAACAATATACAAAGTAAATGAGTTCATTTTAAGCCCCTACACCAATAAAAGTTAATTATCTCATTCTTCATAGAGTAGATTATAGAAGAATTTTAATTCAACAATATGGCTTCTCTGGCAAGGGGTCACATCTAAAGATACGGTTGTACTGGAATGCAGACACACAACACACATTTAATCCCTCTGGCTAGAATCCATACCTTTTCCCCCTCCAACTGGAATAGACATATCCTAGTACAAACCTCTAATATCAAACAATGAAGGTAGTTAAGTTTGTAGAATGAAGCAGTCATGCTAGAAATTCATATTTAATTGAGTGACAGAAAAAGTGATGAATTAGAGAAAGATGTGGCAGAATGAGTCACAGAATATGCCCACATTACAGGAAAAAGAGGCTATTTAAGAGCAGAGAGAGGGAGAAAGTAAGTGTGGTATGTGTAGCAGTTTTATGATGACATTTTAAAGTGACAGATTGCAGAAACAACAAGCTAGATCCAGGTAAAGACAGAATGAGCCGGAGGATGAGAAAGACCCAGAAGATTAGAACATATGGCCAAAGTTAATGAGTCCAAGCAGAGTAATTCAGCTATAAGCCAAGAGCATCCAGATTGAATCAGTCAGCTTAGAAAGAAATTTGGGGCAGAACAGCTGAATTGAATCAGCAGTCAGATTTCAAAAAGAACTAGATAGGGTGAGCATATTCTATAGTAAGCCCCCAAGACAATTACATTGAGCAAACAAAACTTACTTTTGTAGTAGAGTACTCTGTAGAGTATTTCAGTTAAAAATAACAAAAATCAATTATGGAAAATACCCTGCTGTCAATAATTTATCTTCAGAAGAAAGTGAGAGTCCTGTGTCAGTGATTATCTATATAACAGAAAGACTCAGCTATTAAACTATCACACTTGATTATCCACAAGTCATAAAATCTGTAAGTTGCAATAAAACTTTGATTTGATGTCTCTTAAATTTTTCTGAGATGAATTGGAACTTCTGAATCAATATTAGTTTATCTATAATGCTTGGAATACATATTTGAATGTTGACACATGTTTAAACTTCAATAGAGTATAATAGTATATATATATATATATATATATATATATATATATATATATATGTGTGTGTGTGTGTATACATATATATATATATATATCATCTGTATATGTTCTGATATTATAAAAGGTTATTCATAGTTTATCTGAAGGTATGAAATAAGTTGTTAGAGAATATTGCTATTTTTGTGAATTTTACATTTTTCCATAGTCTAAATAGTTAATGAAATAAAAAAAACTAGTAGACCTTATATACTTTCAAAAAACAGAAAAAAGGATAATTAATGACAGAAGAAGCATCAGAGATGTTCAATGGGTTGAAAATATGAAGAGAGCAAGGATTATATAATGTGGGTAAGTTTTGTTCCAAGTAAAGAGACATTGTATGGAGAAGCAAACATGTCTTTCAAGAAACATAAAGACAAAGGTGCTAAGGAAGGAGAGAGTGGAATGTTATCTGCATCTTCTCTACTTTGACTGAATTTTTTGCTAAATGAACAAGAAATTTTCTTCCATCTAGTATATTATAGCCTCTACTACTGGAAGAAAAGATACTCTCTGTTTGTGCCGTGTTAAGTATAACTTTAAACATTTTCAGACCATGTGATCTTCTTCCCAGAATGCTTTGCACTATGGCAGAAATGTCAATGTCTAAGGAGATATCCCCTCAATCTATAAGAGAAGGTAATTTTTAAGGAAGGAAGTGAAAATGGGGTCATTTTTCTAGTGAAGATGAGTGTTTTCTATAAGACCCTCCCCTTACACTGGATATTTTCTCTATCTTTAGAGAGCTAAGTTCTACTTGTATTATGTAGAATGAAGATAATTCAACAGGAAAGATATATTAGTGAATGTTCTTGAGTGCAGAATCTGAATTCTGGTGTACAGTATGCTAGGGATGGGAGAAAGGAGTTGTATTTGATACATTTGCATATGATTTTTCTCTTTCATTTTCCCCTATCTTTACAATTATACTTTTGTAATTGAATTAAGTATAAAAAAGTTTAATTTCAAATGAATCCTCTCAAGGATACTTGTCTGGATACATTTGCTTATCCCTATGATCTTTCCTTATTATACCAACTTTTTCTTTTTCTACAACACAAACTTATACACATCAGTAAATATCAATACCCAGAGGAGAATGGAAGATCATCAAGAGCTCTTCTATTTTGATGAAAAAAAATAATTTTTTCACTATTCTTTCAAAGCATATATATCACAAGCTAATTATTTTCTTTCAGTCCAAACATTTTCCACTTTGGCAAAACTTTATCAACTGAATGACATACAGCAATAACATTATTGCAGTAGAAAATTCAGATAATAGCTTTTCATAACTTCTTTCACTGATAAACTCAAATCAAACTATAGAAGAATTATGGTGGATAATTAGTAGCAAAATCATAAGACAGTTCCATATTAACTAATAAAAGTCAGAAATAATTTCATATTCTATTTCTTAGTTTTATTTTGATTTTCATCAGTTTTTATTAAGCCACAATTTTTGATAGGCTAAAAAATTCAAATAAAACATTCCTAGAGGTACAACCATTAATCTCTGATCTATAAAATTCATTAGTATGTAGAATGTTTATGAACGTATTTAATTGATGTGAATTAGCAATTTTTAAGAAAGTCTCTACAATGATACATAGTAGGCTCTGATTTTCATGGGCACAAAACGTGTTCTAGGGTCACAACAAGACTTATGATAATCAAAGGTAGTTCATATATGGTATAACAATTATAATTACATTGATCTACTCAGTCCATCAAGATAAAAACTATAGGTAGTTAAATGTTTCCAAACGACAGCTGCTTGGACATGTTAGGAAACAAATTAAAAGTTCTGGGATGAGCATGCAGCTGAGAGGGCAAACTGAATATATGAGAGCCATGCTGAATCTATGATTGCAGGATTACTACCAGCTTATTCTGTTGTAAGAACTAGTCTCCTTTATTACAAGGTCAATGATAGCATACAATGGAAGCCCAGCCATTAAGTGGCTAAGGCCTCAGTGAGTGGCTCCCTCAGGGACACTCATCACTGAGGTTCTTTGGTCAACAAACCATAGATCATTGTCATGACAGATAAAGTCTCTGCAACTGTCTAGTGACAGATTGCTGGTTAATGAATAGTTTGTTAATAAGCACGACAACTGAGTTGAATGTTGATGAGTCAAAGGTCACATTGTCAATGTTAATTTTCAAATGTTTGTCTTTCACTGGAATTTACCACAGTTTTTTTTTTCTTTCAGTCAAATGTGAAGAAAATGTGTGTTTTATTTTTGAAGCAGATAGTAATGGGGAAATTTTATTTTTGACAAGAAGTCAGATTGAGATGTACTATATAATTTATAAAATATCCTAGTGCATTTATCATCAGCCTGTGTATATTTTAGATACACAAGAAGAAACTGTCCTTTAAAATAATTTATCTTCTTTGGCCTATTGACATTATAATTGCCATGGATAATTGTACTAAGTGGACTGAGACTTGAAAGTATTCCCATCCAGGAGGAGACTAATGGAAGTAGAATTTTTGATGAGCTTTAATTGGTGTAGAGCTTGAAGAATTATTTGAACTGCAGTCAAAGAAGCAGCTTTGGATATTTTAAGTTCAAAGTGACACACAATAGTCACAGGGTTACTGAGTAAATTTTATCAACAAAAAGCTTGAAAAAATACATCTGGATGTAAATATAGAGCGAGCTTTGTATCAAGAGGTTTCTGTCACTATTACAATCTTTATTGTGTGTAGCTGCATAAACACATTACACTCAGCAGAAACACAAGTTTTGTTCAGGAAGATATGCTACACTGCAGATACACATAGTAGAGAGGTCAATTAAATTACACTAAAAGAAAGATAAAATACTGAAAATTTCTGCTTCCATGAAAGAAAAATAGGGAAATGCTTCTTAGTTAGTTCTAGAAATGAACTTGTGGCTAATTAATAAGTTGAGAACATCAGTGTAAAATGTCGTACGGGCATGAAACTAATTCCAATGCAGGACTTCCCCAGAGACAACTTTCTCCTTCTAAGGTCTTTCCACACAGTACAATATATGTTTCTTTATATCCCCATCATTGCATATATCTGCCCCAAAATATCGTATTTTTCTCTACAAAAGAATGTCCTTCACATATATGTGTGCATGCCCTAATGCATTGATCATTACTATTTTAAATTATTGTTAAACTAGTTCTTTATTATATTTTCAACTGTAAAAACTTTTTTCTGATATGTCAAAAGTTATTTAAATTTATTTTTTTAAGGTGCATATTGTCAGAAACAACGCTCATCTCATGTCCTCAATAGTTTTATGTCAACTTGATATAAGCTGAAGTGATGTAAAATGAGGGAATTTCAATTAAGAAAATTCGTCCATAAGATCAAGCTGTAGCAAGGCTCTAGGGCATTTTTTCAATTAGTGATCAATGGGGGAGGACCCAGCCCTTTGTGGGTGTTGCCATCCCTGGGCTGGTTGTCCTGTATTCTATAAGAATGGAGGATGAGCAAACCGTGGGTCTCAAGGCAATAAGAAACAACCCTCCATACAACAGCTCCTGCATCCAGGTTCCTGCTCTGCTTGAGTTTCTGCCCTCAGTGAGGTCCTATGATGTGGATGTGTAAGCCAAATAAACTTTTTCCTCCCCAGGTTACCTTTCATTGTAACAATAGAAATCTTAACAAAGATACCACAATTGGGGGCTAGAGAGATGGCTCAGCGGTTTAGAGTACTGACTGTTCTTCCAGACATCCTGAGTTCAATTCCCAGCAACCGCATGGTGACTCACAACCATCTGTAATGGGATCCTACGCCTCTTACGGTGTGTCTGAAGACTTTACATATTCATAAAATAAATAAATATATTTACAAGTAAAATGTTGATTCTTTCTTTTTTTCTCTTTTCTTTTTCTTTTCTTTTCTTTCTTCCTTCCTTTCTTTCTTTCTTTCTTTCTTTCTTTCTTTCTTTCTTTCTTTCTTTCTTTTTTTCTTTGTTTCTTTCTTTTTTAATAGGTCAGCCCTTCCACTGGGTCCTTGGTGCTGGAGTAGACCCCTAGTTGGTCTGCTCCCGTGAAGATTCCATATCCTAATCCATCCAAGAGGACCTGCTGCACTCAGAGCAGTTGATAAAAACCACCCCACTTCCCCTGCCCCTGAGTTCCAGAACTGCTCCTGGGAGCCTGATGGACTCGGGACTTATTACCCACCAAATCCCTGCCCTCCCAAATACCACTCTCCTTCCAGCCCTTCCACCCGGTCCTTGATAGGGTAGACCCCCTAGTTGTTCTCCTCCTGTGAAGACTCCATATCCTGATACAACTAGAGGACCTGCTGCACTCAGAGCAGTTGTCTAAAGGCCTCCCAGGAGACCTACTGCAGCCAGGGCAACAGATCAGCAGCTTCTATGCCCCTGTGAAGAATCCACAGCTGGAAGGCCCCACAGGTGGTCAGATACAGCCAGGGCTGCAGGTCTACTAGGAGACCTGAAGCAACCCAGGAACAAAAGAGGCAGACTCCATACAGTCACCCAGACCAACAAACACTAGAAATATACAGATGGTAAAAGGCAAGGGCAAGAACATAAGCAACAGAAGCCAAAATATGTGGGCATCTTCAGAACCCAGTTTTCACACCACAGCAAGCCCTGAATATACCAACACACCTGAAAATCAGGAATCTGTCCTAAAATCCTATCTCATGAAGATAATAGAGTCCTTTAAGGAGGATATCAATAACTCACTGAAAGAAATACAGGAAACAGGTAAACAAGTGAAGGAATTGAATAAAGCAATCCAAGACCTAAAAGTGAAAGTAGAAACAATAAAGAAAATACAAATGGAGGCAAACTTAGAAATGGAAAACCCAGGAAAGAGGTCAGGAATTATAGATGTAGTATTACCAAGAGATAGAAAAGAGAATCTCAGGTGTAGAAGATAAGGCAGAAGAGATTGACACAAATGTCAAAGAAAATGAAAAACTTAAAAAAATAAAAACCTAGCCTAAAGCATCCAGGAATTTCAGGACACAATGTAAGGACCAAATCTAAGAATAATCAGAATAGAGGACAGTGAAGGTTCCCAGCTCAAAGGACCTGAAAATGTCTTCAACAAAATCAGAAGAAAACTTCCCCAACCTAAAGAAAGAGATGAACATAAAGGTACAAGAAGCCTACAGAACTGCAAATAAATGGGATCAGAAAAGAAATTCTTCTTGTCACATAATTATCAAAACACCAAATGCACAGAGCAAAGAAGGAATATTAAAAGCTGCAAGGGAAAATGCCCAAACAACATACAAAGGTAGACCTATCAGAATCACACCAGACTTCTCAACAGAGACTATGAAAGCCAGAAGAGCCTGGTCAAAGGGGATCGGGCTATTATACCGAGTAAAACTCTCAATCAACATAGATGGAGAAACCAAACTATTCCAGGATAAAACCAAATTCAAACAGTATCTATCTACCAACACAGCCCTACAGAGGATCCTGGAAGGAAAACTTCAACACACGAAAGATACCTGCACCAGGACAAGATAAGTATCTCAGAACAAAGTCAAAAGCAGAGAGCCACAAGCACATAAAGCCACCTACAAAAACAAACATATCAGGAACCAACAGTTATCTCTCTTTAATATCTCTCAATATTAATGGACTCAACTCACCTATAAAAAGATATAAGGTAACAAATTGGATATGCAAACAAGATCCAGCATTTTGCTGCATACAAGAAACACACCTCAATAAAAAAGACAGGCACTATCTCAGAGTAAAAGGATGGAAAAAGGTCTTCCAAGCAGATGGTCCTAGGAAACAAGCAGGAGTTGCTATCCTAATATCCAACAAAATAGACTTTCAACCAAGTTCTAAAGCATGATGTTCATATTCATCAAGGGAAAATCCACCCCTTGATGGGTCTCAATACTGAACATCTATGCCCCAAATGCAAGAGCACCAAAATTCATAAAAGAAATGTTACTTAAGCTCAAAACACACATTGAACTCCACACAGTAGTAGTGGGAGATTTCAACACCCACTCTCCCCAATAGACAGATCATTGAAACAGGAACTAAACAGAGACACAGTGAAACTAAGCAAGGCTATGAACCAAATGGATTTAACACATAACTATAGAACATTTTACCCTAAAACCAAAGAATACCACTTCTTCTCAGCACCTCATGGTACCTTCTCCAAAATCAACCATAAATCAGTCGTAAAACAACCTCAAATGATACAACAAGATCGAAATAATACCATACATTTTATTAGATCACCATAGCCTAAGGCTGGTCTTCAATAACAGCAAAAACTACAGAAAGCCCTTATACATGTGGAAACTGAAAAACTCTTTACTCAATGATAACTTGGTCAGGAAAGAAATAAAGAAAGAAATTAAAAACTTCATGGAATTTAATGAAAATGTTGATATATCATACCCCAAACTTATGGAACACAATGAAAGCAGTGCTAAGAGGAAAGTTCATAGCACTGAGTTCTATGGTAAAGAAACTGGAGAGATCTTACACTAACAACTTAACAGCACACCTAAAGAGCTCTAGAACAAAAAGAAGCATACTCATCGAAGAAGAGTGGAAGGCAAGGAATAGTCAAACTCCCCTGAAATCAAACAAATAGAAACAAAGAAAACAATACAAAGAATCAACAAAACCACAAGCTAGTTCTTTGAGAAAATCAACAAGATATATAAACCCCTAGCCAAACGAAATAAAGGACCCAGAGGCAGTATCCAAATTAACAAAATCAGAAATAAAAAGGGAGACATAACAACAGACACAGAAGAGATTAAAAAAACATCAAATCCTACTATAAAAGTCTATACTCAATAAAACTGGAAAATCTAGATGAAATGTATACTTTTCTAGACAGATCCCACATTTCAAAATTAAATCAAGAGCAGGTAAGCTATCTAAACAGGTCCATATCGCACAAGGAAATAGAACAAGACATTAAAAACCTCCAACCAAAAAATCCCAAGGCTAGATGGATTTAGTGTAGAATTCTACCAGACCTTCAAAGATGACCTGATACCAATTTTCCTCAAACTATTCCATATAATAGAAAGAGAAGGAACACTACCTAACTCATTCTATGAAGCCACAATTACTCTGATACCTAAACCATGCGGGGACCCAACCAAAATGGAGAACTCCACACCAATCTTGCTTATGAATATCAATGCATAAACACTCAATAAAATTCTTGTAAACTGAATCCAATAACACATTAAAAGCATCATCCACTATGACCAATAGGCTTCATCCCAGGGATGCAAGTTTAGTTTAACACATGAAAATCCATTAATATAATCCACTATATAAACAAACTCAAAGAAAAAAGTCATATGATCATCTCCTTAGATTCAGAAAAAGCATTTGAAAAAAATACAATACCCCTTCAAGTTAAAAGTGTTGGAGACATCAGGAATTCAAGGTTCATACCTAAACATAATAAAAGCAATTTACTGGAAACCAACAGCCAATATCAAATTAAATGGAGACATACTTGAAGCAATCCCATTGAAATCAGGGACAAGACAAGGAAGCCCACTCTTCCCATATCCATTCACTATAGTACAAAAAAGTGTTAGGTAGAACAATAAGACAACAAAAAGAGATCAAGGAGATACAAATTGGAAAATAAGAAGTACATGTATCACTATTTGCAGATGACATAATAGTATATATAAGTGACCCAAAAAATTCTACCAGAGAACTTCTCCAGCTGACAAACAACTTCAGCAAAGTGCCCGGATATAAAATTAACTCAAACAAATCAGTAGCCTTCCTTTATACAAAGGATAAACTGGCTGAGAAAGAAATTAGGGAAACAACTCCCTTCACAATAGCCACAAATAATATAAAATATTTTAGGGTAATTCTAACCAAACAAGTGAAAGACCTATATGACAAGAGCTTCAGTTATCTCAAGAAGGAAATCAAAGAAGATCTCAGAAAATGTAGAGATCTCCCTTGCTCATGGATTGGTAGAATTAACATAGTAAAAATGACCATCCTACCAAAGGCAATCTATAGATTCAATGTGTTGTAATCCTTGAATTACTGATGCTAATTCTATGCAGCTAATTGTCCTGTTTCTTGGAAGTCGCATCAAAGAGACTCCAATGTTGTGCACAGATGGTTTGCCTCTGTGTACTTTCCCCACAGAGGCTCCCATTCTCCCTACTGCCTTTGTCAAGCACTGTAGATAGGCAGCTGTCTTCTGTGCTGCTTCCCCCTGCAGCAAGCTCAGGGCTCTCTCCCCACTCCTGGCCACTCAGAGGGGACCCAGTTTGACATTAGAATGGCACTGCCCATAAAACCCCACTTAATGAAAACACCCAGAGGAACCAAGAATGCTAGCTTGAGACAGCCTCCCTGCCTCTGCATTGCCAAAAACTAGCTCTCTCTTTCTCTCTCTCTCTCTCTCTCTCTCTCTCTCTCTCTCTCTCTCTCTCTGATAAACACTGAACTCTCCAGGTGCCTGTGCTTGGGACCTTAAAGAAGTAACAAACTCAAAGAAAATTAAGGCCTCACATTTGAGTCATGAAAAGGGGTAATCAGAGGTCACAGACAGTTGTAGTGGGCCATGAAATTAATTACTGTTAGCCTCACGAAGGATACTCTTTAATCCCCCTCCCAGCCTCAGTTCTGTCTAGCCAAATGGGATCATGTTTAAGTTACAAATCACCTGACCCTGCCTCCATTCCCCTTCACCTTAAGCATTCAAATTGCAGCACTTGGGAGGCAGAGGCAGGTAGATTTCTGAGTTCGAGGCCAGCCAGTGAAACTCTGTCTTGGAAAAAGAAAAAAAAAAAAATCCTAACTAAGCTGTATATAAACCCAAAGCTTTCAGAACTCGGAGGTCGCATGCCTAGACCTGCAGGGAGGGGCTTGTGATCCAAGTCAAGACTTGAAATAAAAAAGACTCTTTTGCAAATTGCAGCGGACTTCGCAATTCTTGGACTCCTCTGTGTTTCCTACAGACTTAGGGAATAACAAATACAATCCCCATCAAAATCCCAATACAATTCTTCAAAGACATGGAAAGAGCAATTCTCAAATTCATGTGGAAAGGCAAAAAATCCAGAATAGCGAAAACAATCTTTAACAAGGACAGAAAAGCTGGGGGAATTAACATCCCTGACCTCAAGCTTTACTACAGAGCAATAGTGATAAAAATTGTATGGTATTGGTACAATGACAGACACATTGATCAATGGAATAGAATTGAAGACTCAAGAGTAAAACCATACACTTACAGTCACTTGATCTTTGACAAAGATGCCAAAAATATACAATGGAAAAAAGAAAGCATCTTCAATAAATGATGATGGCCTAACTGGCTGTCTGTATGTAGAAAAGAGAAAATAGACTGATATTTGTCACCTTGTACAAAGCTCAAGTCCAAATGGATCAAGGACCAAAACATAAAACCAGATAAACTGAATCTAATAGAAAAGAAAGTGGGAAAGAGCTTTGAACTCATTGGCACAGGGGGAAATTTGCAAAACAGAACTCCAATAGCTCATGCTCTAAGATAAAGAATTGATAACTG
>JADRCD010199685.1:5370-38603 GCA_019843815.1 Montemys delectorum
GCGCGTGTGTGTGTGCGCGCGTGTGTGTGTGCGCGTGTGTGTGCGTGCGTGCGTGTGTGTGTGCGTGTGTGCGCGCGTGTGTGTGTGCGCGCGTGTGTGTGTGTGTGCGTGCGTGCGTGTGTGTGCGTGCGTGTGTGTGTGTGTGTGTGTGTGTGTGTGTGTTTAGTGTCCCCTCCTTCTTCCCCCCTTCCCTATGGAGATGCGGTTGTAAACACCTGTCCCTGCTCTCCTACTCATTGCTTCCCTTTTGGGGCCTTTGCAACCGGGAGCTGGCTGAGAGAATCTAGTACTTTAAAAAAAGTCCTTACAGCTGGGCATGGTGGCTCACCCCTCACCTAGCACTCAGGAGGTTGAGGCAGGGGAAATCACTGCAAGTTCAGGGCTGAGACAGACTACATAGTGAGCCCCTTTTTTTTAAAACAAAAAGAAAACCAAAAGATAGTCCTGATGGTCAGAATTTGCTAACTGATGTCACAACAGAAATAATGGCAGCTGTTTGATAGCTGGTCTCTGGACACTGCTGAGTCCTTTTTGAAGGACTACTTTACTTGCCTTTGAAGTAACAGCTGTTTTTTTTTTTTTCTCCTTTTCACAGCATAATTCTGTCTCTGGAGGTGAAGTTACATCTGCTACATAGCTATATGAATGTGAAGTGGATCCCACTGTCTTCTGATTCACAAGTAAGCGCCTGCTTCCACCCAGAGCCCCTGTGTGTCCTCACTGTCAGCGATGAGAAGAACAAAGAGAATCTGCTCTAGTGGCGCTTACTACACCCTCCTCCTTCCTAAGGAGGGGCCCTGTGCCCCTGTGCCCCCTGTGCCCCCGTGCCCCTGTGCCCCCTGTGCCCCTGTGCCCCCTGTGCCCCCTGTGCCCCTGTGCCCCCTGTGCCCCTGTGCCCCCTGTGCCCCCGTGCCCCTGTGCCCCCTGTGCCCCTGTGCCCCCGTGCCCCCGTGCCCCCTGTGCCCCCGTGCCCCCTGTGCCCCCGTGCCCCCTGTGCCCCCTGTGCCCCCATGCCCCTGTGCCCCCTGTGCCCCCGTGCCCCCGTGCCCCCTGTGCCCCCTGTGCCCCCGTGCCCCCGTGCCCCCTGTGCCCCTGTGCCCCCGTGCCCCCTGTGCCCACCCATCTCCACTGTCATTCTGCTACTTATTTACTGTTATTATGTGGTTCTGCGGAGACTGGAGTCAGGACCTCCACGAGTGTAGACTGTACAAAAGAAGTACTCAAGCGTGGCTGCTTGTGGTTAGTTAAGGGTTCCTGGAATTTAATTCTGAACAGAATCTGACATAAACAGACTTGTCATAAAGAACATTCTGGTATCTGCAAAAATATTTTTCCAGCCAGGCAAGGTAGCAGACATCTGTAGTCTCCCAGTATTTTGGGAAACTGAGGCAGAGGGATTCTGAGTTCAAAGCTACCCTGGATTGTGTACCAAGACCCTGTCTCAGACACACAGACAAACAGACACACACACACAGACAAAAGAAAAAAAAAAGAAAAGGCCCCTTCTCAGCCAGGGCCTGTGATGCTGTAACACTCTCAGGCTCCTTTTGGACCTGGATCTCTGTACTACAGAAGATCTGCAGTGCACTCGCTGGGAGTGGTAGCAGAGTTAGCCACAGACGAGTATCTCTCCTTGGCCATAACAGAAGGCTGAAGCCAGAGAGGGACAGTGCATCTTGAGTGACCTTCATCATGCCAGTAACCCTTCTCTGGAGCTAGACAGTCATTCCCCAGATGGAACTCATGGTGCATATGCTACCTGTCCTAGTTTGCTTCCTATTGTTGTGATAAAGACCATGACCAGAAGAAACTTGGCGATGAAAGGGATCAGTAGGTGTTCATGTTCTGATAATGTTCATCATTGAGTGAAGCCAAGGCAGGGACTCAGAGGCAGGAACTGAAGCAAAGACCATGGAGGAATGCTGCTTACTAGCCTGCTCTCCCCACTTTCTTATACAACTCAAGACCACCTACCCAGAAGAAGCCCCACTCACAATGGTCTGGGCCCTCCCACATCAGTCACTAATCAAAAAAAAGTCCTAAAGACTGGCCTATTTGGCAGTATGATAGAGGTAGCTCATCAAATGGCATGCCTTCTTCCCAGATAACACTAACTTATGTCAGTATGACAAAAACATTAGTCAGGATACTACCCTTTTTTATGTGATTAACCCCTATAGCAGGGCTCTAGGTAGCTCTGTAAGCTGTTAGATAGGTTCCCTGTCTGTGGGAGCTTCCCTGCACCAGCCCAGAGAGGTAACTGTCAATGCTCTTCTCTCTTGTAGGCTCCTCTGGCTCAGCCTGAGTCCCCCACAGCCTCAGCTGGAGATGAACCCAGGTCCACTCCTGAGTCTGGGGAATCAGACAAGGAGTCGGTTGGCAGCAGTTCTGTCGGCAATGAGGGCAGCAGGCGGAAGGAAAAGTCAAAGCGCGACCGGGAGAAGGACAAGAAGAGAGCAGATTCCGTGGCTAACAAACTGGGCAGCTTTGGCAAAACCTTGGGCAGCAAGCTTAAGAAGAACATGGGGGGCCTGATGCATAGCAAGGGCCCCAAGCCTGGAGGACTGGGGAGTGGGTCTGGAATAAGCAGTGGTACGGAGACATTAGAGAAGAAGAGGAAGAACAACGCATTGAAGAGCTGGAAGGGTGGCAAGGAAGAGGCAGCTGGGGATGGGCCTGTATCTGAGAAGCCCATGTCTGAGTCTGTTGGCAATGGAGGGAGCAAGTATAGCCAGGAGGTGATGCAAAGCCTGAGCATTATGAGGATCGCAATGCAAGGGGAGGGCAAATATATTTTTGTTGGAACCCTGAAGATGGGCCACCGGCACCAATATCAGGAGGAGATGATCCAGCGTTACCTTGCAGATGCTGAGGAGAGGTTCCTGGCAGAGCAGAAGCAGAAGGAGGCTGAGAGGAAGATCATGAATGGAGGGTTAGTTAGTGGGCCTCCTCCAGCCAAAAAGCCAGAGCCGGACGGTGGGGAGGACCAGCCAAATGACTCCCCAGCGGAGTCCAAGGCAATGGCCTTCTCTACTGGTTACCCTGGGGGCTTTACTATTCCTCGACCTTCTGGGGGTGGAGTCCACTGCCAGGAACCCCGGAGGCAGTTGGCAGGGGGTCCATGTGTAGGGGGCCTTCCATCATATGCCACCTTTCCCAGACAGTACCCTCCTGGGCGACCCTACCCGCACCAGGACAGCATCCCATCTCTGGAGCCAGGCAAAGATGGAGTTCACAGGGGTGCCTTGTTACCACCCCAGTTCCGTGTGGCTGATTCCTATAGCAATGGCTACAGAGAGCCCCCTGAGCCAGATGGATGGGCTGGAGCTCCCCGGGGACTTCCCCCAACCCAGACCAAATGCAAACAACCGAACTGCAGCTTCTATGGACACCCTGAGACAAACAACTTCTGCTCTTGCTGTTACAGGGAAGAACTGAGGAGGAGGGAACGGGAACCTGGTGGGGAACTGCTGGCGCACAGGTTCTGAATGGTTAGAACCTTAGTGGGGAGAGGGGCTAAACAAAGAAAGTTAAGCTCAACTCTGGCTCATCAGGACCCAGCCCCTGTGTTGATGGGGCAAGTGCAGAGATGTGTGTGGGAGCTGGAGTGCGGGCAGACTGGCAGGAGCAGGGCAGGGCTGGCACTACCCCAGGGCAGCACTGCTCATGCGTACAGTTGACTTGAGACTGCAAGGCAGAAGGGGACGGTCTAGCTCATAACCTCTTGTGCCCCAATCCCAGGGCACAAGGGAAAGTAGGGAAATACTAGGTGTGTGTGGGTGGGAGGTGGGTGTACACCCTCGGGGAGGAACCTGGAAAGAGAGTTCTCAGTCGGTTAAGGAAAAAATAGACCAAAGTTCATTGACTTTAGAAAAAAAAGCACATGCTGGTGTAGTTGGGAGTATTGAGTGAATCTGAGATACTGAACAAATTTCAGTTTTGTTTGAATTAGATATTAGGGTTGGTAAATTCTCCTGAAGGATCAAGGCAGTGATGTGTGTGCTTGGCCTGGTCACTGGGTACTTTAAATCCCAGGGAATGGAAATAGGAAGGGGGAACTTAAAGGGGATGCTTTCTTAGAGAGTTTTGTGTTCTTCTAGATACTCATCTGTCATCCATTCTAGTTTTAGGGGAGACCGCTTGTTGCCCCATCTTTTCCTCATCCTTTTTAAGGACTGAGCTCAGCTAAGTTAAGATGTTGGGATATATATATATATATATATATATATATATATATATATATATATATATATATATATAAATTTTAAAAGCAAATTCCCTTTGGGAAAGAGAAGAGCGGTAAGAAGCGGCCTTGTATATGGGGTTTTCTTCAGGTGAACAGGTGCAGAGTGATCTGTTTTTTAACTACTTAGCAATAACTACATGTGAGTTTGAGTGCACCTGAGAAGGGTGGAGGAGCCCAGGTGTTTGGCTAGACTGTTTGAAACAATACCAAAAACCTCTATAGGGCACTGTCCTCTGCTGCTGCTGCTCTGTTTCTGTAGAAAGCAACCTAGTTTACTAATTTTTTAAAAAAAAAAAACAACAAAAAAACATGACCCTGACAAGAAAATTTAAAAGTTACTTACTCCCCGCCCCTATCTAAGTGATTTTTTTTTCTCCTTCCTGTCTACTTCTGGAGAATGAACTTAACATCCTGGCTTCTTTTGTTAAGCCATAGCTGACCTTAATCTGTGGTTAGTTTATTAAAATAATAAAAAATACTTTGTAAGAAGAATTATTTTTGATATTAGGACTGGTGTTAAAGCATGGGATGGGGGGCTAGGGGCCACTTTTAAAAGTAGCTAGAGAAATATATTTTAGTGAAGTGTAGCCACGGGCCACATGGTCCCAGTGAGCTGATCTGCCTTTGGGCTTCTCCCTTTTCCTGAGCCAGCCCTGTTCTCCAGAGGGGTAGGGGTGGACCCAGTGGTGAGAGCTCCCTTGCAGTTTGCACAAAGCACAAGTCTGGACAGCTTATGCTCTGACCAGAGCTGTTTCTAAGAGCTTTAAACCTGAAGACTATCCTGCACCAATTGTCCTTTCTCCTTATTTGTTTTCCTGGGGAAAAATCATCTATGCAATTCTATACACTTGTGGATGCAAATGAGGAAGGGGGGGTGAGTGTACTGCAGGGATCCAGAGTGTTACCTGGGGCTGTTTCTGGCCTCTGATTTCTCTGCTGAGGTATGTCATCACCCACTAATAGAATGTAATCCCCGAATTTGATTTTAGTCATAAATGGCTATATGTGCATGTTTGTGCGTGTGCGTGTGTGAGTTGGGACTCCAGTGCATGTTTCCTCTGCCTAGTCAGGAAAATGATCACACACCTCTCTTTGGTAACAAAGCTAGTCAAGACTTCTTTATGAAATTACTAAGTTTAAGAAGTTGTCCCCCACCCCCTCAAAAAGTTTGAAAGTCACTCACTTCCAAGTCTGCCAATCTGTTGATTTAGTAATTTCCCGTCATCATTTTTAGATTTTTTTGTTGGTTTCTTTGCTATGTAGCCCTGGCTAGCCAGCCTGGTACTTGCTATATAACCCAGGTTAGCCTCCAACTCATAGCAACCCTCCTGCCTCAGTCTTCTGAGTGCTGACATCTAGGCTTGAGTCACCACACCCAGCTTTTCTTTAGGCTGAGACCTAGTATGAGACAAGCACTTCTGGCAGGTGCACAATTTAAAGATCTACTAGGAAATTGAGGGTTGGTCTTTTGTTTTTAGATGAGATTCTACCCTGTAGCCCAGGCTGGCATTAAATGTGTGTGGTCTTGCTTCACATTTGCCAGGTGCTGGGGTCACATCATAGCAGACCTTTTTTTTAATTCAGTATATAAATATTAAAAGCCCAGATTGAACAAAACATCAAAATCTTAGGATAGATCAGGAGTGGTATTAAGGTGAAAGAGGTGAGCGCCCTTAATTAAATAAATATGAGGACAAATCCTGTCTACTAAATTGTGATATGTTCATAAAGGTGTCTTTACATTTTTTAAAAAAATTTTTTAATACTGCATAAAGGTAGTATTTATCTTGATTCGTGAGTTTTAAGCACTCCTCCAGTTTTCTCCCAGTGAACGGTGGCTGAACCACGTGCCTTGCTAGCATCACCTTAGACTTGTCCCAGTTTCTGAAGCTTGAATGACACAGGTGAAATGGTCACCATGAGCCCTTCTTCCGTACTGCAGATACCCTGTGTGCACTGCTGCCTTCTCCTGCAGCAGACATAGGATGCCCGCCCGCCCGCCCGCCTACCTGCCTGCCTGCCCGCCGGCCTGTGTGGGAATGCAAGCCGGGCAGGGGTTTTCCTGTAGAATAAGACCAGGGAATTCCATCTCCATTGGACTCCTGTGTTTGGACTTGATCTGTTAATAGATTGTATTTAACACTCCTGTTTTTAAAAACTGAGGACAAATGAAGAGAATCAGAAAACTTGTATCATGCTTGTTTTTATTTATATAGTATCCAATCTTAATTCTGCTTGCCATTTTGAAGAGAAAATAAAAAAGCTCCAGGGAAAGGGAAGGGAGGTCTACGGTCATGTGGGAAATGGGTATTGGACCTTCTAACTTTTTGTTAAATTAGTTTTAATTCGGAGGGTGACTATTAAGGCACCCATTTTAAAGATGAGGAAATCTGAGAGCATTTATATTTTAATGAGGGCTGGTGAGATTTTCATTCTGTGTTTTTGGGGGTGAAGGAGGGGTTGAGTAGGGTGGAGTTAAGGAATGTCTGGAAAACAAAACAAAGATGGACTTGTTTGGAATAAGCAAGCCCGTACAATTACTGTGGTGGGAGAAGGGAGGGGTGTGTGGGGAGCATCCAAGTGAGTAAAGCCTCCCTTATTTAGGAGGGTCCTGTGTGTGATGGGGGTGGGGAGTAGACTCGTGTATTCTTAGATGAGGTAAGTCCTCATCTCTCAGGCTTACATTTAAGTGCAATTACTCTTTTTAATCCAGGGCATCTGGGGTCCTACTAAAGTTTTAATGGAGAGAGATCTTCAGGGTTCTTATTTTTCTCCTTTGCACTTGACATGTTACACTCTCTCCACCATACATCCTCTGTACCATCCCCAGCTTACAGCAAGTACAGCAGAGGACTGGCCTCCAAACCCCTTAACTCATGCTGGCTTAATTGAGAATTGAAAAAGGTTTTCCTCATATTGCATTTTGTAAATGATATCAATTATATCTTTTTAGTTTTTAAGATGCAATTTCTAGGAAGTGAGGGATGGTGTTAAGCTCCATGCTGTGCCTTAAAATAGAAGTACCTTCCCTCACCATAGGTTTCCAAAGTCCACAGACCAATAAAGCAGAAATTACCATGACTTGATATTGTACACTCGGGAGGTGATCCTGAGCCCAGAGAACAGAGCCAGTTCTCTGAGATCTGGCTCTTGCTGTTCTTCCTTTCACTCCCATGTCCAAGGCTCCAGGCACTTTATTTTTCTTTCAATAAAGGAGCATTTGGGTAATGATTGTCTATGAATTACTCAGACATCACTGACTGGACTGTGCCCTCTTTTTTCAAAGAGGCAGTGCCCAGCCACATAGCCATAGGCAAGAGGACAGAATTAGAAGCCATTTTCTGCTCTGGAAACATATATACCCTGGATTGTTCATATTTTCTTTCCCTCAATCTCTGTCAACTGCAGGCTCAATGAGTCATACAGCCACTCGTGTCTGAATATGTTGTGGATACCTAGTCACAAGTTATTGTGTATTGCTTCCTGTGCTTAAGCTGTTTAACAAAATATTATCATGCTTCCATATAGAATTCCTATGCTTCCTCCTCCCCTTGGCTACGTGGGTTGGGGGTAGCGGAAGTGATGGAAGCTGTCTAAGGAGTGGGATGGGAAGGACCTTGGCCTCTTTCTGTGTTTATAACTGGATCTGTGATTCATCCTGTGAGTCACTTAGCTCCACCTTCCTCCTCCAGCTACCCCTCCCAGCAGCCCTTTGCTCCTGGCACAAACCTGTAACCAGGGTGGGGGTCTGAAAATGGAAAAATCTGATCAAGTTCCTTGCCTCTATCCCCTTTCCATCCAGTGGACGTCTGCGTTTGTGCTGCAGGTGGTGAGAGTCTTCCTGGTAACCTAATCCTCAGCTGCAACCCCTTTGTGCTTCTGGCTAGGTGATGATCACTTATCTCTCCCTGTTCTGACCATTCCCTCTATATTCTGCTGTTCCCATGCCTCAAGATATTAAAGAACAGAATGAGGCTCTTTGAAGAAAAGTGGTGGGGAGAAGAGAAGTAGGTCATGGGATTTTAACCCACCAGGGGCACACCTGTTCCTAAGCTGTTCCTTATTACATTACAATCTTTATTCCAGGAGACACTAAGGTGTGTGGTGGGGTGGTGGTGGTCAGCAGCCTTTAGGATTTCTACAATCACGCTTCTAGGCCCGCTTGCTAGCAAGTACATACCTGTTTGTTCCAGACTCTGCTCATGCTAGCTTCACTATTTCCACAATTGCAGCCAACAAAGAGAACTTTGGAAGCTCAGGCTGGAAGGATGTGTGCTGTGGGGAAGGGAGTGTTGAATGTCACAGCCCCCACCTAAGGATTGCTGCCTCTGTACAGACTCAAAAACAATAAAACAGCAGCTCATTAACACCTATTTTGTACTTCATTTCCTGTCTTCTCCGTGTTGAAATATGCTGCCCTTCCTAGCATCTCTGTTCCGCGCCTCCTAGCACCCTACTGCCCCATCTTTGCTCTTTGAATTCAGCAGGGACGTAGGGGAAGATGTGATCCTAGAACTGAAAAGAGGTTTCCAGTCCTTAGCTTTCAAAGTCCAAAACATGAATCATTCATTGGGAGATCTGGTGACTGAGCTGGAGGGGCGGAGTCATGTACCTGGGGCAGGGCTTGCCAGGTGGCGGTGGGAATGGGGAGGTGCGCTCGCGGGCGCAAAGGCCGGTTTAGATGGACCACGCTCCACTGCTGAGATTTGCACGCCAAAATACCCGTGCTCTGTTGGCATCCAGACACACCAACTCCCGTCCACTCCATTCTGCCCCTCGGCCTGTCATGCTCTCAGGAAAAGGACACAAGATTCAGTTCCCTTTTATGTCCCCTTCTCAACCCCTGTTAGGTTGTCAGAGGAGGCTGAAAATCAACAAAATTACAAAACCAAACGAAACCAAAAAACCCGAGTTTCCTAGTGTTTCATTTCTCGTTGAAAGAGTATAGAGAGCTAGCCCAAAATGTTTTAATTACACTACTGCTCCTCTCATCACACCCTCTAATATTCACGAACAGAAAGAGACTAGAATGTGGATTTGGGTTAAGGGAATCTGGGTATTCCCCAGTTCCCCCATTCCTCCCACCTTTCTTAAGCTCCTCCATTTCCTTTCCACTTTCAAAAAAAAAAAAAAAAAAGTGCGTATTCTCCTTTAAGGGGCTGGGCATCTTGCCTGTTCTCTTTAGAGTCACCGAAGTTTCCAAAGAGCCTCCCCTGTCTGGGCAGGACACACCTTTCAAATAAGACCCCCTCCCGGAACTGTGCTCCTGGTTCCCCAAATGCCGCTACCCTCGTGTCCTCCCCAGCCTCTTTCTCCCCACCTCTAGGATTTAGCCTCTCCCCAGAGAGAGCGAGCATCTTTGAGGACTCCCACCCTTAGCTGCTCCACTCCCGGATGGAGCCAGGGAAATGTGGTGGGGGGGCCGGGGCCAGAGTTTCAACATTGCCCCCCAGAAGGAGGAGCCAGAGAAGGGGGTAAGGAGAAGGAATGGGAGGGTGGCTACCAAGAGGGTGTGAATGGGATGCTGTGGAAATTAAGCGGGAAGGAAAGGATCCAGAGGAGGAGAGTGTGTCTGTTTTATCAACTGTCGTGGAGCTGGTCTGCTTTTTTCAGTCTCGAGTTGTCTCATTATCCATTAACCAGCCCCACCTTGTCTTGTCCGCCAGCTGCAGTCAGTGATCTCAGTTTCCATGAGAGGAGAGGGGAGAGAGAGAGGAGAGGGAGAGAGGGAGAGAGGGAGAACGAGAGCCCGAACAAACGAACTCAATGTGGGCCTCCAAAGGCAGCTACTGAAGAAATCCCAGATTCTGGTTAGGAGGTCCCAGATTAACTCTCTCCCCTACTCAGCTCTCTGGACCGAAGTCTAACCCAGGGAACAGGATGCGGGAGGCCAGCAGTCATCAGCTTGGCAGCTGCCTGGCCTCTGGTTGTCTCCCAGGTAATAAAATGACCTCTCTAGATTCCTTTAAAAGTTTTCCTACCCCATCCTTTTTTGTTTTCACCAAAGATAGCTCCCTATTCCTTTCCTCAAAGTGTTTCTGAAACTCAATCTCCTGCCTCCTTCTTCAGAGCTAGTGGAAGGCCTGAATTCATATTGTTCCTTATGCTTTCTCACCCTGGCTACCACTTTTCTTATTGACTATCCAAAGACCAGTGAGTGTATATGTGCCACATTCTATGCAGAATTTTTAGAGGTTAAAAAAAAAGTCTATTCTTTTCCTTCAATTTTACATTCCTGAAGGATGGACGAGTAACCATGTAGAAGTGTGGGGCAGCATTGGGACTAGTTAGAGCTTTGCTTCTTTCTCCCTTTTAGGGGAGCATATCCTAGCATGGGCACCAGGACGAAGGAAAGGGCCAGGACTAGACCTTCCTGGAACTCTGATCTGCACTAACTGTAGGGTCACCTTCCAGCCTTGTGGATGGCAGCGAAATCAGGTGAGGTGGTTAGTGTAATAGACAAGACCGAAGCTGGACATGGTGTTCCCAGCAGTTGGGAGGTTGAGATGGAAGACCATGAGAGTTCCGGGCTAAACTAGGCTACATAGCAATGCTCTGTTTATCTTGTGAATGTATCAGTAATGGTAGAATTATTTCTATGGAAGCTGCCTTCTACAGGGGAGGGGAGGAGGCAGCAAGGCAGGACAGGGATGGCTGTTATGTCTGTGCATCAGTCTTGTGCTTCCTTTAGGATACTCCTCTGAGTAGTGAATATGATTTTGCCCTGATCAACATTGGGCGATTAGAGGCTGGTAAGTCTGAGGGTTTGGTAAAAGGGGCATTTGAGTCCCCACCTTCTGTTCTCAAAAGACTGAGGGCTGGGGCAGGGTGGAGTGGAGGAAATGCTCCCAGAGAGATCCCATGGTCACTCTAACTCTTGACTTCAGTGAGCGGCTTGTCAAGAGTGCAGCTTCTCCGTCCTGGGTCTCAGCTTAAGTTCATTCCTGAAGAGGTTCTGATTCATGGTCGAGACTTCCGGCTGCTTAGAGTTGGTTTTGAGACTGGAGGACTGGCACCTCAGGCCTTCCAGGTAAGAACCCTTTACTTAGAAAACCCCTTCTCACCTGGAAACCACAGGGCACTCTCCATGCTCCAGGGTGTCTCACCATTTCTCACTCCACTCCACTCGAGTAGAGGAGTGATAGTCTCACGAGGGGGAGGGGCCTGAACTCTCTAGTCTGGCTCCGTCGGTAATGAGCAGCAGTAACTGCTCTGCAAAATGTGGAGAGTTGGGTAATATTCCTAATTAATTCCCAACTTTATTCTATGAGTCTGTGGTTTTAGATTTGTTCCTCTGACCACAGCACTTCCCACTTGTGGAGGTCCCCTTCTCTAGCACCTGTTTTGGCTGCTCTTCAATATTGGTTGTAAAGGCAGTAAGTAGAGAAACACATGCTCTATTTCAACTTTTTTACATATCCAGTGTGAGGCTAAAGGATAGGATATGCTCTCCTCCCCAGGTAACCATGGCCATCATTCAAGCCAGAGCTCAGAGCAGTCAAGTCCAACAGTATAGAGGAATAACCCTGAGCAGAGTTGGTAAGTGATGATGCTTTAGGTCGAGGAAATGGGAAGCAACTCTGAAATGGAAGGGGCTAGTTGGACAAAATATTTCTTCATCCTCTGTTTCTCACTCTTTCTCCAGGCAAGGTTTCTGGCTCTAGAAAGCCACCCATTCCTCTCTTGGAGACTTTAGAAGACTGGGAAACAGAGCGGAAGAAGCAAGGGGCCCGAGGCTGGAGGGTTAGCACGGTCAATGAGAGATTCGATGTAGCTACCAGGTGATGACTCAGTCTGCCCTTCTCCTGTTACTCCTGGTTTCAAAACCCGAGATCCCTTGGAATGGTCTTTCCAAAGTAACAGCCTTGTTAGGTCAGCTTTCTTAGCACAGGTCACTGAAAGGCTGCGACTGTGCTCTTCATTTTGTAGTCTTTCAGGTCACTTCTGGGTCCCTGGTCCAATTCTGGACAGTGAGGTCAGAAGAGCATTTGCACATTTCCATCAGGGCCGTGGACCGGTCAGTGGAAACTAGAGGGTCAGGGGACAAGGGACGGGAGGGCTTGCTGGGAGGTCGTCATGGGGGCAAAGGTAGCTTAAATGTAGTTCCTTCATCATGACCCTCTTCTCACCCATCTGAAGCGCCTGTCCTGGCACCACCCAGGAGGCAGTGACCTTCTCCGATGTGGAGGCTTCTATATAGCCAGTGACCCTAACAAGGAAGATATCAGGTGAGGGGTCTTAATGAGACCCAAGGGCGAGGGATTCTGAGAAGACTCCTTTCCTTCATTCCCGACTTCCTTTCTTCCCTCCAGAGCAGTAGAGTCGATGCTGCAGGCTGGGCACTCTGATGTTGTCTTGGTAGATACCATGGATGAGATGCCTAGTCTTGCTGATATCCAGCTTGCCCACTTGAAACTGAGGAACCTTTGCCTGCCTGGTGAGAATAACCTTTGAACCCTCAACCCTAACCTGGTTTACTATTTGTATATTATAGATCCTTTAGCCCACTGATCTTTCATTTTTGTATCCCATCTTCATTGCCTACAGACTAACCAATAACCTGTTTTCCCACAATTGTTTTTTATTTTTAATTTACTTTGAAACAGTCTACGTAGTGACACTGTGTAGACCAGGCTGACCTCAAATTCTCAGATCCACTTGCCTCCCTCTCGTATGGGATTAAAGGCATGCACTACCACACCCTGTACGCAACTTTAAAAATAAAACTTTATTGGCTGACTATGGGTATGGTGGCACATACCTGCCGTAATCACAGCGTTTGGGAAGTAAAAGGCAAGAGGACTGCTATAACGAGTTTAGGGCCAGCCTGGGCTATGTACAAGACCCTAACTCAAAACAAAAATGAAAATAAACAGCTTTATGAAATTCACTTTACCCCTTTTTTTTTTTTTTTTTTTTTCGAGACAGGGTTTCTCTGTGTAGCCCTGGCTGTCCTGGAACTAACTCTGTAGACCAGGCTGGCCTTGAACTCAGAAATCCGCCTGCCTCTGCCTCCCAAGTGCTGGGATTAAAGGTGTGTGCCACCACTGCCCAGCCATCACACACATCTTAACCAGACTTCTGAACCCATCTGTGTAGCTGGTCTTTGCTACTTTGTGGATTCTTCTTTTTCCCACCCTTTATCCTCCCCCTACCTCCAGTTTCAGCCCCTATCACTAGATAGGAAAGAAAGAATAGAGGGAAGAGAAAGAGAGAGATTCCTGAATCTAATTTCTTTCCTTTTGTTTCTTCTCTGAGCACAAGTACTAACAAGCTGCAACCAGCCTCCCTGAAGGACCAACCTCTAGGGGCTCGAGCATTTACGTACCCTCTGAAAGTCCCCAGAATTCCAAATGTCACACAATTGCAGAAACTATCTGCAGCTGGCAAAACTATGCCTCTGCTAGAGCATGAGGCAAATCATAGTCAGCGGCTGTGGACAATCTGAAGCAGCCGCGCACCCCACACCTGGGATTAAAATGAAAAGACAGTTTTATACTCGAGTTTTTAAAGAAACCAAAATTCCAAAATTGTCACTACACATCTGCGTACAGACCTGGATCCTGGGTTCTGATCTCTTTGTCTTTCTTGCTCCCTCTGTGCTAGACTCAGCTGTAGCTGAAGATAAATGGCTCTCAGCCTTGGAAGGAACACGGTGGCTGGACTATGTCAGGTATGCCCAGCCTTCTTTCTAATCATGGTTAATAATTCCAAATTCTCCTTCTCCTCCTGACTTAGGCTTCCCAATGGCCTCCCATCAATCCGCCCTGCTTCCCAAGACTGTTACTGTTGTTGTTCGGGAGGAGGACAGGCATTTGGGAGTCTGCCTCTCTTCCAACTCGTTACTCCCTTTGTCACATGCCCTTCCAGGTCTTGTCTTCGAAAAGCCAGCGACATCTCAGTATTAGTGACGTCCCGCGTCCGTTCTGTAGTGCTTCAAGGTGAGGTCCTTGGGTCAGCTCCTTCCACTCCTTATCTTTGTCCTTCATGTGATTAGAGGGTGTGGAAGGGGAGCTTTCTTGTGCCCTTTTTTAATACTAGCATCTTCCTGTGGGTGCCAACTCATCCTTCAGAGCTACTCAGTCCCCTACTGTAACAGTTGTCCCTAGTTCCAAGCTGTTTTTTTGTCTTTCTTGCTCCTTCATCAGTGGATGAAGAAGGGGCAGGGTGAGGACACTGGGGACGCTGGTTTGGGAAGTGTGGCTCTGCTTTCTCTGTGATAATGGGTGTTTCTAGAAGGTGAAGTCTATGAAGTGAATCATTTGAGCTTTGTTTTCTCTTTTCTGTGCCCTCTCACTCCTGCCTTCCCCCACTTTCTCTTATGTGCCCCCCCCCCGTGTTTCCTCTTCTCATTCCCTCCTGCCCTAGTTTCTTGGACCCCCTTCTTTGTTCCTTTGTCACCCAGAGCTTGGTGATCGTGATTTCAATGGCCTCCTCTCTTCACTCGTCCAGCTGCTTTTGGCCCCAGAAGCCCGGACATTGTTTGGTTTCCAGTCACTAGTGCAACGAGAGTGGGTGGCAGCTGGACACCCCTTCCTCACCAGGCTTGGGGAGACTGGGGCCAGTGAGGAGGTGAGGACACTTTAGGGTTTGTTTTGAGTGGGGTCATTACTAAAGGAAAGAGGGTGAGAAAATGACATAGCCTAGCCCACTGGATGTGAACCAAGTCTGAATGGGCTGTTGGGTCGAGTGGACACTCGGGCGAGTCTCGGCCTTAAAGCCCTTCGACTCACAATCCCTGCTTTAATCCCTGCCCTCCTGAGGGTCCTGTCTGGGTCCTTGTTGTTCCCTCTCTCAGACACCTGCAGACACCCCAGACTGTTTTCTCTGTTTTCTCTTCTCAGGCCCCAGTGTTCCCTCTCTTCCTTGACTGTGCCTGGCAGCTCCTCCAGCAGTTTCCAGCAGAATTTGAATTCTCCGAGTTTTTCCTTCTTGCTCTTCATGACAGCATCAGGGTTCCAGACACCCTCACCTTTCTGAGAAACACTCCCTGGGAGAGAGGGAAGAAGAGTGGACAGGTCAGTGACCCCATTTTAATTTTTTCCTGTGGAGCATTTCAAAGTTTAGAATTTGTTCTTGATTTAGGAAAGTTGAGGTTTGTGGAAGGGGTTGGGGGAGCTCACTCTTAGGATCAGATTTTTGTCTCGTGATGACAGAAATAGGAGGTAAAAGGTTTATAATTTGTTCCAGATGTATGTGTTTCAGGGACACGCACAGGTTTAAACATCCTTGTTTAAAAATTATTTTGAGCATGTGTACATTTATGTGTATGAACATGACCGTCGTGTGCATGTCATAGTAGCCCTGTGGAGGTCAGTCAGTCCTCAGGCATCAGTCCTCACCTTCTACCTATTGAGACAGAGTCCCTGTTGCTTGTCTGCTGCATACTCCAGGCTAGCTGGCCCATGAGCTTCTAGTGATTCTTCTGTCTCCCCGCCCCCCATTGTCCTGTAGTAGTACTGAAATGGCAGACCCTGAGCTATGTGTCTGGCTTTGTGTAGGTTCTGGGAATTCAAACTTAGGTTCTCACTCTCAATGGCAAGTGTTTTTATACACCAAACCAATCCTAAGCTCAAATCACCCATCACCCCTTTCTTTGCTTCCTTTCTTTAGTTCAACTCGTATACACAAGTTTACACCCCTGAGTACTCCCAGCCCCTAGATGGAAGTCCTGCTAATTTACATCTGTCTGTCTGGGACTGGGATTTACGCTACAGCAAGGAACAGATATCGCAGTTTCTTAATCCTGGCTACCATCCGGAGCATTGCCCAGACAGCAGGTTCCCTAGACAGCAGGTAAGGTACCTACACCTCAACTCCCTTGACTCTCTCAGGTTCATGCTACTAGATGAGAATGATAGGATATCCGAGTCCCTCAGAGAAAGATACCACTATCTTTTGCAGCTGTCACTTGCAGACTGCCTTCAGCAAGACAGATGTTCTAGAATAGCAGAGAGCATTCTTTTGGTCTTCGTCTGTTTGTCTTCTTGGTTCATGTCCATATATGACATGTTTCTCTAAAAATCAACCTAATAAGCCCAAAGCCCTAAAGCCTGACGAGGGAGGTCAGAGGGAGGTCAGAGGGAGGTGGCTGCAGTTTGTCACTGGCACAATGAGTCCTGGGGTGGCCAGGTATCCCTTTCCACTTCAGAGTCCCATTGTTTTCTCAGTTGTCTGTTGACTTTTTCTCTTTTAGCTGAGCCTCGTGGTTCCTGGACCCCCCAGTTCTATGTGGCTGTTCTCTAGAGGAGCCCTGACCCCCCTGAATCAGCTCTGTCCTTGGCAAGACAGCCCTTCCTTGCTGGCAGTCTCTTCTCATTGGCTCCCTCGACCTGCTAGATCCTCTGAAAGCCTAGCCGACCAGGAATGGGGGCTCCCCTCACATTGGGGAGCTTGCCCTTTACCTCCTGGGCTACTACTGCCTGGATATCTGGGACCACAGCTCAGGTTCTGGAAACGCTGTTACCTGAGGGGAAGGCCTGAGGTCCAGGTGAGAAGGGAAGACAGCCTGGATGGGGAAGAAAGCTGGAAAGGCAAAGGGCTGGAGGAACTGGGGAGTAGCATTGGGTTTATCAAACGGGATCCACTGGGATAGTAGGTAGTGGGAAAACTGCCTGCGGCTTGGATCACACAGACTCCGAGCACTGTTAGAAGGGAACCGAGCACTTAAGACTCTAAAAGTACCAAGGATCTTAATAGAAAACTAGCCGGGTAGTTGTGGCGCACCTTTTAATCCTAGCTCTTGGAAGGCAGAGGCAAGTGGATCTCTTGAGTTTGAGACCAGCCTGGTCTACAGAGCTAGTTCCAGGACAGCCAGGGCTACATAGATAAACCCCTGTCTGGAAAAACAAAATAAACAAACAAACAGAAAAAAAATAGAACTAGGAAGCTAAACCTGGAACAATCTTCCTTTGTGCCCTCTTTGCCTCTCTCCAGATGGGCTCCTCAGCTCTTACAATCTCTGGCCTTCAGGAGGAGCTGGCTCGGCTTCAGGAACTATTAAGAAAATGGACACCAAGAATATCTCCTGAGGACCACAACAAGAAAAGAGATCCAAATACCATTCTCTCTGAGATGGGCTGAAACTGCTAGCATTCTCCAGGCAGGGCAGAGGGCACGGTTTCTGCTGATCTTATGTCTGACCTTGGTGCTTCAACTTTGGCATTCCAGGCTGTACGGCTCACTTAGTAGGCCAGTTTCTGTAGCAGATGGTGGCGCTACCAACCTCCAGCTCTGGTTCCTGGAGCTATTTTTGTTTCTTGTGATTTGAAAAATAAGGAACAAATCCAGTTCAGAATGTGGTTGCCTTTTTTCCCCCCAGGCAATTCTGTACCTTTTGGATGGCCGTCAAAAATGTGTTATGAGAGACCCTTTTCATCAGTACCAACAAGGTGTCCTAGAGACCTCATTCTCAACCCCTCAACACTACTTTGAAATCTTTTCTTAGTCGTCTGTGGGAATGAGGTGAATAAGGGAGACACCCTCTCCTCCCACTGTATATTTTCATAGCAGCATTTCTATTTAAGGAGTTCATTAAAGCACAGTATTTCTACACATTGCTGGTATTTTCTTGTGTTGAATGAAGATCTCAGCAAAGCGGTGGGGGGTGGGAGACCTGGGTGTGAACTGAGAAAAGCACCCATATTCTTGTAAGGAAATAAAGGATCCAAGTTAGGCATGGCTTGGCAGAAATTCACATGAAATATGGGGAAAGGGGTCTCTAGAGGGGCCCTCCCCCCCACACACCTTTTTTGAGACAAGGTCTCTATGTGTAAGACTTCAAGCTAGCCTGGAACTCTTTTTTGTTTTTTGAGTCCGGTTTTCTGTGTGGTCACGGCTGTCCTGGAACTCGTTCTGAACACCTGGCTAGCCTTTAACTCTTAGTATCTGCTTCTTAAAGCTTCAATACCGGCCCGTGAAACAACCCGGTTTTGCGTCCCAGATTTCCCAAGACTAGCGGAGCTCTGACACTTAGGGGAGAACAAAATACCTCGAGCTCAAGCCTAGTCCGAGGGCGAGTCTGCACGAGCGTTGTGGACCGTCCTAATACCAGGCTGCTCCTGAGGGCAGTCCTGGCCCTGCATTTGGCAGGACTTCGCCTAGCACACGTCTCTGCGTCACAGAACATACAAAGCGTGGGTTAGCATATGAATTTGCGCTTTGGGGGCAGTGTGACCCTCTAACAGTCTGGAAGCATTCAGGGCTTTGGTTAACTGTATCAAGGCGGGCTGAGCACGTCTGTCCCGCCCCCGACTGCTGCGGCAGCCCGAGAGCGCTTTCCCCTTCAGAAAGACGAGGATCCGACTCCTAAGATGGCCGCGATCGCTTCCGGTCCCTCCCCTGTCGCCGGCCCCGCCCAACGCGCCCACTTGGCCCGGAAGTGGAAGTAGTAACTGAGGTCAGGGGGCGGTGCTGCTGCTTAGAGACGGCGGGAGCCCTTTCGCCATGGCTGCCGGGCCGATCTCCGAACGGAATCAGGGTAATTGGGAGAGAAGAGCCCAAGATAGGGCCAGGGTGGTGGAGGGCAGATTAGTACCAGAAGTGTTTTCGCTTCGGTGGGAGATGAGATCCCTCCGATGTGAGACCGACCTCTGGGCGCCTGGCTGGCCTCGAGGCCGGGTGCAGGCCGAGGCCTGGAAGAAGTGATGCTTCTAGATCCAGTCTCCTTAAGTACTCCCCCTACCAAAAAGACAAAAGTCTCCCAGATATACAGAATCAGCAAGAATGACAAATTAAACGTAGTGGATTTTCTAGACCGTGGAAGACAGGGAATTTCAGGGCTTTAGTTAACGTTTTTTGTTTTTTGTCTCCTATTTCGCTCCTGACTTTCTCCTTATCTCCTGCTTCTTCCCTTTAGATGCCACGGTGTACGTGGGAGGTCTAGACGAGAAAGTGAGTGAACCGCTGCTGTGGGAGCTCTTTCTCCAGGCAGGACCAGTGGTCAACACCCACATGCCAAAGGATAGAGTCACTGGCCAGCACCAAGGTGAGTACCTGGCAGGAATTAGCCTTGTATAGGGTTAACCAGCCCTGAAGAGGCCCGGCTTTAGTCACACTTACTTTGGAATGAGCCACCTAAAGATTTCTTTTTTCCCCTTAAGCTTCAGTTCCCAGTTTCTGGACTATTTTCTCTTAGCACTTGTTACTGGAGCCATTCTCAATAGAAGTAAAATTATTCCTCTGTCACGTTCCTTTTTTTTGTTTTATTTTCGAGACAGAGGTTCTTTGTATAGCCCTGGCTGTCCTGGATCTTGCTCTGTAGACCAGGCTAGTCACGAGATGGGCCTGCCTCTGCTCCTGAGTGGTGGCGTTCAAAGCACGTGCTGCCACTAGGCTGTTATCTGTTGTGCTCTTTGTGTTTGGAGGCTGGTCAGTCCATGTCTTGTTTTGACTCTCTTCACCCAAGTGATGGGTTTTTTTCATTGGCTTCCCAGGCTATGGCTTTGTTGAATTCCTGAGTGAGGAAGATGCTGACTATGCCATTAAGATTATGAACATGATCAAACTCTATGGGAAACCAATACGGGTGAACAAGGCCTCAGCTCACAACAAAAACCTAGATGTGGGAGCCAACATTTTCATCGGAAATCTGGACCCAGAAATTGATGAAAAGCTGCTTTATGATACTTTCAGCGCCTTTGGAGTCATCTTACAGACCCCCAAGATTATGCGGGACCCTGACACAGGCAACTCCAAGGGTTATGCCTTCATTAATTTTGCTTCCTTTGATGCTTCGGATGCAGCAATTGAGGCCATGAATGGGCAGTACCTGTGTAACCGCCCTATCACTGTGTCTTATGCCTTCAAGAAGGACTCTAAGGGTGAACGCCATGGCTCAGCAGCTGAACGACTTCTGGCAGCCCAGAACCCACTATCCCAGGCTGACCGCCCTCATCAGCTGTTTGCCGATGCACCCCCTCCGCCCTCTGCCCCCAATCCTGTGGTTTCATCCCTGGGTTCTGGGCTTCCTCCACCAGGTACAGCTTGGAGTTCAGACTATGCCAGTGAGGCCCTTGGGAGGGAGGGTCAGGAAGTAGAAGCAGCCCCAGAAGAGTAAGCTGCTAAGTCAGTGGGCAGTGAGGAAGGAGTGAGGGATGCTGGTGGAAGGGAGAAGTTGGTGGGTTTCCTCGGGAAGCTGGAGCTCTGCGAGACATTCAGTCCTCAACCATTAACTGTCTTTCACTTTTTAAACAGGCATGCCACCTCCTGGCTCGTTCCCACCTCCAGTGCCACCTCCTGGAGCCCTCCCTCCTGGGATACCACCAGCCATGCCCCCACCACCTATGCCACCTGGGGCTGGAGGCCATGGCCCTCCAGCAGCAGGAACTCCAGGGGCTGGACATCCTGGTCATGGACATTCACATCCTCACCCATTCCCACCAGGTGGGATGCCTCATCCAGGTAAGTGCTCTGTGCTGGGATATTTTCTGAAGAATAGCTTGTACTTGGCAAAACTCTCAACATCTCCTCTGCTTCCAAGGTTGCCAAATCTAGAAAACATTTCTGCTTTTAGTTTTTTGAAATAGGTTCGCTGTGTATCCTTGGCAGTCCTGGAACTTACTCTGTAGACCAGGCTGGCCTCAAATTCAGTGTAGCATGCTGGGAGGAGGCCTTCCAAGTGCTGGGATTAAAGGTGTGCATATTTCTAGATTTTCTGTCAACGATAGCAACCTGGATCAGCTCCTTTTATTTTGTGTTTGGCTCTCTTTTCTGTGTTTATCTGGGTCTCTGGTCCAAGGTTCTTGGCAGGCTAGAAAAAACTGCTGCTCAACCCACAGTTTACTTTCCTCTTTCCAACGCCATCTTCAGTAGCTCTCACTTGTAGGAGCCCAGTTCACAACTCTGGGGTTTGTCTGTTCTGTCCTCCACTTTGCATAGCAAGTCTAGCTTATGTTTTTGTCATTTGTCACAAGCCAGTGCTCTAGACTGCATTTCACTTCCTGTAGTAATCTTCCTGCCGCTGTGACTCAGGTTCTCTGTCTCTGATCTCCTTTCACTGAGTAATTCCAGGGTATTCATAGACATTTCCTTAAAGTTCTTCTCTTTCCTTTACTTATACTTAGAGAAGAAAACCTGGACTCACTGTCAGTGCTCAGTGTTCCAGTCCTCTTGGTTGGCGAGCTTAGGGCATTAGGATTACTGTTTGGTGTTTGTACATGCCAAGCTTCCTGCTTGGAGCAGCTGACATCCACTCTCTTGTCTTTTAGTTTTTCAAGACAGGGTTTCTCTGTGTAGCCCTGGCTGTCCTGGAACTCACTCTGTAGACCAGGCTGGCCTCGAACTCAGAAATCCACCTGCCTGTGCCTCCCAAGTGCTGGGATTAAAGGCGTGTGTCACCACCATCCGGCTTCTCTTGTCTTCTTAATGACCCCTTTTTTGGATGGTTGGAGTTTACAGTGTAGCCCTGGCTGGCCTGGAACTCTCTGTAGACCAGGCTAGCTTAAACTCACACAGATCCACATGCTTCTGCCTCCCTAATGCTGGGATTAAAAGTGTGCACTACCATGGCAGGTTAAAATTTTCTTTTTTTGTAATTTAGTGGGCTTTTTGTTTTTGTTTTTGTTTTTGTTTTTTTGAACCACAGTCTCCTGTGCCCCAGACTGGTGTCAACTTTGCTGCTACTGATCCTTCTGCCTCTCTGCCGCTAGCATGCTGGGCAATGCAGGGATGTGCTACCAGGCCTGCTCTTCCTAAGGAGCTCTTACTGGCCTTTGCAGGGGCAGATATGTTCCACCAAGTCCTGACATACAAAAAGTCCAGAACAAAAATTCTGCTTGTTTTATAGTTGTCTTGTCACCATCTCTATGCCTATGTCAGAGAAGTGAAGTGAATGCACATTTCATTGTCTTTTTTTCTTCACATCAAGAGAAAAGATATTTCTGATGTGCTAAATACACTTGGAGGACGATTAGCAGCATGGCTACTTTAGCCACTGCTGTCAGTCACCTTCAGACAAAGGTTGATTGAAAAAAATCCTGGAAGGAAAATGCAGAGTGTGTAGAGCTGGCTGGGTTTTACTGTAGGAAAGGGTAAGAGTGGTGCCATCTTGTTGTGTCCTCTGTCACCATCGTCGTTTTGCTTTCATTTCTTTGCCCTGGTTTCCTTTTGTCTCTGTCTCCTTGTGTGTTATATTTCCATAGGGATGTCCCAGATGCAGCTGGCCCACCATGGCCCCCATGGCCTAGGACACCCCCATGCTGGGCCTCCAGGCTCTGGGGGGCAGCCACCACCTCGGCCACCTCCTGGAATGCCTCATCCTGGACCTCCTCCAATGGGCATGCCCCCCCGAGGGCCTCCTTTTGGATCTCCTATGGGTGAGTGGGCGCTAGCCCATTTCTTATTTGTGTGTGTGTGTGTGTGTGTGTGTGTGTGTGTGTGTGTGTGTGAGAGAGAGAGAGAGAGAGAGAGAAAGAGAGGAGAGAGAGAGACAGACAGACAGACAGACAGACAGACAGAGACAGAGAGACAGAGAAACAAGACAAAAGACATGCAGACAGCCCCAGGTGACTCCAGCTCCTGCCTTAGCTTCTCAAGTGCTAGGGTTATAGGGCATGCACCATCAAGCTGTTGGTCCTGCATGTGTTCTTACAGCTTTCTTTGCCCCTTGCCCTGTCCTGTGCTTTTTGTTTGACTTCACACATACCTGTTATCATCCGTACTGATCTCAACATTAGCTGCTTCCTGTTTTCATTTTTGTTAACTTTTCTTTTTCTTCCTGCAGGGCACCCAGGTCCCATGCCTCCACATGGTATGCGTGGGCCTCCTCCATTGATGCCCCCTCATGGATACACCGGTCCTCCAAGACCCCCTCCCTATGGCTATCAGCGGGGGCCCCTCCCTCCACCCAGACCCACTCCACGGCCCCCAGTTCCACCTCGTGGTCCACTTCGGGGCCCACTTCCTCAGTAAATTGTCATCCTTTGTCTCCTTTTGTCCTCCCTGTATCTTCATTTCTTGGACCAATCAGAGATGCTGTAGCTTGTCAGGGCTAATGTACTGACCCCTCTCAGTAACCTCAGTAACTCTGTCCCCATTCCAATGTCATGTTTTCCACAGGGGATTTTTCTTCTTTTTTATTTTAAAATGTTGGTCCTAATTTCTTTACACCTGTATAGAAAAATAAAACTATGCTTCTTGTTTGTTCTCTGGTGAAGTAACTTTTAGGAGAAGTGGGGGTTTGTGGGAGGGACGGTGTTTACATTGTAAGGATTTATTTTGCACGTCGCTGCACTCCGTGCCTTACCACCTGACGGCTGCACTGGAATAGAGCTTATTTTCTGTTATAACATGGGGGCATTAGCAACAGAAGCCCCCATGTTAAAATGTCTGGTGATGTGTTAGCAAAGAGTGACAAGCACAAAAGTATCCATTGAAAGCACTCTCCGGAGTTTGGCTGGAAAGTGTCTGTCATTGTGGGGCTGGTTGGGTGAACTGCTGAGTCCACACACTAGAGCTCTACAGCTTTGCAACAACCAAGGAGCTGGAAGTACAGCTTAGCAGCAGTGCAGCCTGGGCACTTGTTCTGAGTTCTGTCTTTGACACCAGAGGGGAGAAGATGAAATATATAGTGTGTGTGTGTGTGTATCCATATATATGATTTGCTACCTTGTCTAGGGGATAGTACATATATGTGTGTGTATGTTTGCTTATGTTTTAAAAATCTATGACCAACCAATGGGAAAGTATTAAAATATGGAGGGAAGCAGCGGGGCAGTGGTGGCGCACGCCTTTAATCCCAGCACTTGGCAGCCGGAGGCAGGCAGATTTCTGAGTTTGAGGCCAGCCTGGTCTACAGAGTGAGTTCCAAGACAGCCAGGGCTACACAGAGAAACCCTGTCTTGAGAAAAAAAAAAAAAATTGAGGGAAGCATTGTGGTTTTTTTTTTTTCCTTTTCTTTTTTTGAGCTGGTTTTTGTAACCCTGGCTCTCCTGGAATTCACTAGATAGACCAAGCTGGCCATGAACTCAGATCTGCCTCTGCCGGGGTTGAAGATATGTGCCACCATGCTCAGTAGCAGCTTCATCTCTTGAGTGTTGTTACCATGACTTTCATTTGGAGCCATATGAATGTCTTAATTGCTAGACTAAGTGAGTAAGGAGGGCAAATGTTCATTTCAGTGAATGACGTTTATATCTTCTTCCTAATTTTGTTCACATTCTCCATTCTTCCAAACCTTTTCTGCTCTTACATTTATGGTTCCTGCAAAGGCTCTGCTGGTGACCAGGATGAACACAGCAAGTGTTACTGTCAGAACAGCTAACTTGGTCTGAATGTTCAGGAAGACCTCCTTTGGAAAATAGTGATGTCTGTAGTTTTTGGTCATGAGATGATCTTACTAGTCAGGCACCGTGGTGCATGCCTTTGACCCCAACAGAGGTAGAGGCAGGTGGATGTTGAGTTGAAGACCAGCCTGGCCTACATAGTGAGTTCCTAGGACAAGCCAGAGTTAAAAAGATGATCTAGCCTAATCCTAACCCAGGGGCCTTAACTGGCACTCAAAGGGCCTTGTCTTCCTGCCTGTCAATAGAATGCTGGGATTATGAGGTTGCCATGCTCCTGGCTGGAGTTATCTTGAAAGGTGGACTTTTGCCATCCAGAGGGGTGGATGTAGCACTAAGGCTGTGTGAGAGCTGGCTAAGGTCAGAGCCAGGTTGGGCTCCTGGATGTTTTGGTGCTTTTCAGCTCTTTTTCATCGGTGGCCATGAAGACCCTTCAAAACAACCTGAGGTAAGTAAGGGAGGATGCTGTGGGCTCTTTGCTCAGGAATATGAACTGCCTTAGTTGTTAATCAGACGTCAAGGTAGTAAAGTTGACTAGGCAAGTGGAGACAGATTTGGATTAGAAATGTAAATGTGAGACAACCCAACAGACAACAATAGCGGCGTTGTGAGGCTGTCTGATGTGGTTAAGAAAATGCATAAGTGGAAGCTGGGAATGCCCCATCCCTTAAGAAACCAGAGTGTGGGTGAACCCTGTCCAGGGGACTGGGGAGGTGTAAAGTACTTGATTTAAGTCTTCCCTCAGAATTTAAAATAAACTTTATATTTTCCCTTTTAATTTGCTTGCAGTACTGGGGACTGAATCTCTGACCCTCTTTGTACTTTTTATTTTATTATTATTTTTGGGGGAGGGAGTGTTTTGAGACAGGGTTTCTCTGTGTAGCCCTGGCTGTCCTGGAACTCACTCTGTAGACCAGGCTGGCCTCGAACTCAGAAATCATCCTGCCTCTGGAGTGCTGGAACTAAAGGCATGCGCCACCACTGCCCACCTGTACTTTTTATTTTGATACAAGGTCTAAGGTGTCCTAACACTCACTCTGTAGCCCAGCAGGCATGGAACTTGTCTCAGCTTCCTGATTAGATGGCGCTACGGGCTTGTGCTACCATCCTTGGCTAATGAGTACTATATTTCTTCTGGAGGGGCTAGTAAATATATCAGGGCAGAGTATGCAGAATCACCTGAAAGGGAAGAAGCAGCTTCCTCCCAGCAAGGCCTGGCTAGAACCTAAACTGGGGATAGTGTGTTTAAAAGATGTATTAAACCTTAAGAAGGCTCATCAATGAAAGCCTTTTAAAGGGCCAGTCCCTGAGGCCCATGTGGGCAGAGCTGCTCCAAGTACCATCCTAGAAAGAGTACTCTAGCCAGCAGACAGAGTACTTCTAGAGCCTTGGCAAAGCTTCCCTGCTCGTAGAGGTGGGGCAGAGAGTTGTTGCCAGGAGAGTTTTTGGATTCATTGGCATCCTACTGGGGATGGCCAGATGCCATTAAAGATACAAGTTCTCTCATTCAGTTATGTCACTGTGTAACTTATACATTGACATGGTCCTGATTTGGCTTAAGGGGGAAGGTACTGGACACAAAAATCTTAAGTCTAGGTAAGGAGGTAATTTTTTAGGGTAAATTAGTATTTATTATGACTTTCAGTTAATTGTGAACCTTACCGACCCATACATTTCCAAAATGCAGCATTGGGTCCTACAAAACTTGGGCCCACATCCCTAGCATAGTAAATTTAACATGTCAAATGGCATCTGGGAAGTCTCTGAGCACACAGCCTTCTGTATTTGGTATCTCCCAGCATCCTAGAGCCACACTTAACCAAGCAAACTCATGATACTACAGCTAAAAAAACCACCTAGTCCAGAACATTCCAAGAAGCCTGTGGTTCACAGAGGCAGGAGACTTGGCCAAAGCCGATGGTGTATCGTAAGTCGAAACCTGGGATATGCTTTGGTCAGTACTCTTTCCAGACAATCCCAAGTCTTATCTGGAGTAGACTGGTTCAGGGTGTACATCCTCGAAGTGCCTCTGACTTGTGGAGCAAAATGGTCACCAAGTGTTAGCTTTTGGATCCGTCAGTCCAGGTTATCGGACAATAAAACGGAAAAGATTCAAGAAAAGGAGAACTCAAGCCAGTACAACACTCAAGCCAGTACAACACACACACACACACACACACACCAAAGAGGGAGTTGTTAATTGATGGAATTTTTTTTTTGAGTCATTGGAGAGAGTGGTTGGAGAGGGAACTGTCCAGTTGATCAGACAAACTCCTTCTCTAGCACCGACTCTGCTACCAGCAATTGAATGGTAATGGGGGGGGGGGGGGGGAAGGTCCACCTCGTATCTAAGCAGTCTGGACTGTTTTTGGAGGAGACAGATGACAGGGACCCAGGAGTCATGGGCTCTGGCTGTTGAGTACAGAAACCACACTTTGTTATCTCTGAGTCCTCTCACATAGCCAGGTGAGCCTGGGGGGTCCAAGCTGTGGGTTTGGGAGAGGGTTTTTAATTACAGGGAGCAATGTAGAAGGGGAGGGAGCTGTTTTTAGCGCAGCAAGAACTGCTGGGACTCCTGGGTTCTCTTATCCTAGCTTGGGTGCAAAGGAAGGGGCTACCTCATCCATCATCTCCTGTCTATTTCCTCCACTTACTCCCCTAACCACTGCTAGTGTCTTCCTTTAGATCCTGGCATCTTTTACTAGAGAGGAAGGGGCCAAGAAAGACTGTCATTTCCAGCTGTCACCCTGACAATCCCCTCCAGTTCCTTCATCTTTTCTTCCTGTGTCCTAAGTGCCCCCCATCATCTTTTCTTTCGCCACCCCCCCCCCACAATGGTCTCTCCCGCTGCTCACTGGCGCGGGGGAGGGAGGGTCGGAGGCGGGGCCGGAGCGCGTGCGGGGGGCAGGTCTGCAGTGCCGCTTCCCCTGGTACCGGGAGGAGCAGTCGCCGCTGCCGCCTCAGCCCTGTGGCTGGACCCCCTCCCTCACCCGGGGACTCCCTGACCCGGGGAAGCAAGCTCAGGTGAGACCCCTCTCCCCGCACCTCCACCCCGCCCCAGCCAGAAGCATCCTTGTCTAGCCTTGCAGCCATTTTATCTCTGATGCTTTGCTTATGGGGAGGGTGACAGTCCCCGCTGTAGGGGTGAGGGTAGTGGTGGTGGTGATGGTGGTTTGGGGAATGAGCCATTTATTTCAGTTGCTTTGAGAATATACTTGAATAAATAAATAAATATGTGCAATATACACATATGTATTTGTATGTATATACACACATACATACATATGTATGTATATGGCAGGATTTTTTTTTTTTTTTTTTTAGTTTAGCTTAAAGTCCCCATTACATAAACCTGGTGAGGGGCTGTTAGGTAAGCTGAGGTTCCCTCAAACTCCATCCCCTCCTCACCTTGATGTATGCCGCCCCCCCCCCCCCCCATGGTAAATGACCTTGGCTGGGGCCAGAGAATGAGTACTGCCTCTCTTGCCTCGACTTGGTGGGTTAGGGGGTAGAGGAATCAGCTTGGTGAAGGATAGAAGGAATGAAATACTGGGCAGACAGACATGGGAAGCAACCAGGTGTTGGGGCTTGGCACTAGAGGTGCTTATTGAGGGGCTCCGGGGAGGGGCGCAGAATGATGGTGGGCACCTGTCCAGCAGCAGGACCAGGGGTGGGGACAGCAGTGTAATCAGTTCCAGGGCCTCATGCCTGGTACCAGAGCGGAGCCTAGGCCGGGGCGGGGGTCTCCGAAATCCTGGCAGAGGTGGTCCCTAAGCCTGTGCATGTGAAGCATTTTCTCCACATCTCTGGCCTCTCTGTGAGCATTTCTCGTGTACATTCTCAGCTGACAACCCCCCCCCCAACCTGGATGCTCCCATCTTCCAAACCCAGGGGTAGATTGTAGGGGTGAGGCTCAGTCTTGTCGGTCTTGCGGAGGGGTGGGTAGGAGGGTCAGTTATCAAGCTGTGATGCGGGGGGGGGGGGCACTCTGGAATCCCCCACACCCTACCTTCCCTATCCCTTGTCCTTTTCCATGGGAACCTTCTGATCAATGACTGCTTCTTCATGACCTTGTCACTTCTTAATGACCTGGCATGGGATGGCATGGAAACCTGGGTTGCCTCCTAAGCAGGGGCTTTGATTAGGGGGGCTCGTCTGGACCTGAGCCGTCATCTCGAAAGGTTTGCTTATGAAACCCTTTCCTCATGCCCTTTCCACCTTCTGCAGAAAATCTGGACACGTTTCTTGCGGTCAGGTGAAGCCTGTCAGCCTTAAAGGACTTGGTAAATCCCAGTCTGGTCTCCTTTAACTCCACCTCTCCCAGTGCTGTCTCTCTTCCTCAGGCTCAGGCACTCTGTGCTGCTCTGCGGGCTAAATATAGCACGACTTCCTCACCCGCTCAAAGAATTTGTCTTCTTTTTCTCCCTCTTGGGCTCGCTGGCCCCGGGGAGCTGGCTGTTGAGCCACTATGTGCTGTTGTGTCGGGGGAGCCTTTCCTACCCCACACTCACAGCTGAGGGGTAAACAATACCAACAGGCGTGGGAAACAGCTCCTGGGGGGGGGGGGTCCAAATCTTCCTTCAGGGTTTGAGGAAAGATCATGGTTGGGAAAGAAAGGTGAGGTCCACAAATTGCCTTGGCGCCGAGGACAGCTACTCCCTGAACCATGAAGAGAAGGTGACACTGAGGCCACCGCTTCTGATCACTGTTTTCCACTGCTTACATTCTGTCCTTACCAGTGCGTCTTTCTGAATGACATGGCATTATTTACCCTTTTCCACGAGTGTGTGTGTGTGTGTGTGTGTGTGTGTGTGTGTGACACTGGTCAAAGCTCTGGCTGGATGAGAGCAGAGGATTATTTTAGGGGAATGATATTGCTCTTAATCTAGGCCTGTATCCTCTGTTACCTCGAAGGAGTTTATCTTTGGCCTCCCTTTGGGGGATGTCTTATTTGGGGGGGAAGGTCCCCTTCATTCTCCACCAGCTGCCTACGCAATGCAGTATTTACAGACTCCTTTTTCATTGACTCCTGAAGAACCAGAGGGACTAAGGAAGATTAGGATAGGAGACCCTGGAAGAACGAGGCCCAACTATAGCCCTTAGGCTCTCACTGGAAATGTGACCTCAACCAGGCATTTCTAGTTCTACCCCCACAGGCAAAGGGTTCTTCTATATGTCACATTCTGAAGGAAGGGGATTAGCAGCTGGCTGCCTCCCCTCCTAGCTCATGATCTTCCTTCTTGTCCCTTCTACCTAGATTTCAAGTCTCCCTTTTGGGTCCTTATCCTGTTGGTTTACAAAGGACATACCTAATTCCAGCTGTTGAAGTTAGTTTAAACCCAAAGTTCTAGGGAGGGTCCTGGGCATCCACAGTGAAGTATGAACCTCTGCTGGATCTGCTTCTTTCACACTTTTTTTTTTTTTTTTGGTTTTTCTAGACAGGGTTTCTCTGTGTAGTCCTGGCTGTCCTGGAGCTCACTCTGTAGACCAGGCTGGCCTCGAACTCAGAAATCCGCCTGCCTCTGTCTCTCAAGTACTGGGACTAAAGGCGTGTGCCACCACCGTCCGGCTCACACTTTTTTTCCCAATATAATAGGAAAGGAAACAAACTAATATTCATTCATAAAATAATTCTGTGAGGGTAAGTCTCACAACTCTGAGAAGTGGATGTTCCCAACTCAATTCCCATCAAGTTAACTAGAAGGACACTGAGGCTCAGGCAGATTGGGGCAGCCCGCCCATTGGCAGGGAGCAAGTAGGGGGTGGGGACATCAGATGTCATGTGCTTTGCATCTGACCGGCATTCTCCTTGTACTGTCCCTTCCTGCAGTTCACCCTAAAGAACAGGCAGAGGAGCCTTGGCTAAGGGATCTTAGGAGGGGCGGGGGCACCTTGCTATGTTCCTGTCACCACAACATGAGAACTCATGTTTTTCATGGCCTCTTCTGTGCCGGCTCCTGGAGTAAGCATAACTGGGCTGTGTCACTAAACCCCACTCTCCTCTCCTAAGTAAGAGGAGCCAGGGGAGCTGTGTCAAACTCAGGCAGTGCCCTGGCTGACTCTGGTGGGTGAGCTTTTCCTACTAGGTTAAGTTGAGAGAAATCTCTCCTTGGGAGGCTTTGAGGGGAGAACAATGGAGGCTCTGCCTTCAGATCCATCAGGGGGCTGAGGAACCTGGTCCTTGTCCTCAGTTCATCCTCAAGCTCTGTGTCAACTGGAACTCCCAGGAGCCTAAAGCAGGAAATTCTTGTTTCCGCTGTTTCCTGTGCAATGGATGTGGGCAGTGGTGACTGATTCCGGAGCAAATCCAGTGGATCTACTACCCTCTGGCGTCAAAGTAAAGGGACTTGTCTATCCGTTGGCTCAGGGTTGGCCCAGATAATCATCTCTCTTTAATAGCTGGTGGCCTGAAGTACTAGGTTGAGAGGGGTTCCATACTGGCCCTCGTTCACTAGTCTAGTGAACTTTCTTTTTCTCTCTTTCTCCTAGGTCTCTAGAGCCTCCCAGAAGAAAAATAGGCAGCCCCTCCCCGAAATATCTTGGCTGCTCAGTTTAGCCTCTCCAACCCGGCTCCCCCTTCCCAATTCCTCTCCCAGCTCCCCCTCTCCCTTCCCCACGCACCCTACTGAACTGGGTGCAGAACACAGCTCCTTTCTTCCTTTTCCCCATCTGGACCTCACTGGCCAGGCCCTAGTTGCTCTTAGTCTGGAAGAAACTGGAACACAGTTCATCTGGGGAGAGGGTCTTCTTGACTCCTCCAGTTCATTGAGCAAAAGGGCTGAAACAGAAGCAGAGAGTAAGGTAGATCCAGTGCCGTGCCCCAAGCCCCATCATGGAAGAAGGCTTCCGAGACCGAGCAGCGTTCATCCGTGGGGCCAAAGACATTGCCAAGGAAGTTAAGAAGCACGCGGCCAAAAAGGTGGTGAAGGGCCTCGACAGAGTCCAGGATGAGTACTCCCGAAGGTCCTATTCCCGTTTTGAGGAGGAGGAGGATGACGACGACTTCCCTGCCCCTGCTGATGGCTATTACCGCGGAGAAGGGGCCCAGGAGGAGGAGGAAGGTGGCGCTTCTAGTGACGCCACCGAGGGCCACGATGAGGATGATGAGATCTACGAGGGAGAATATCAGGGCATCCCCCGGGCAGAGTCTGGGGGCAAAGGCGAACGGATGGCAGATGGGGCACCCCTGGCTGGGGTGAGAGGGGGCTTGAGTGATGGGGAGGGTCCCCCTGGGGGCCGGGGGGAGGCGCAGCGGCGTAAAGATCGGGAAGAATTGGCTCAGCAGTACGAAACCATCCTCCGGGAGTGCGGCCACGGCCGTTTCCAGTGGACACTCTACTTCGTGCTGGGTCTGGCGCTGATGGCAGATGGTGTAGAGGTCTTTGTGGTGGGCTTTGTGCTGCCCAGTGCTGAGAAAGACATGTGCCTGTCGGACTCCAACAAAGGCATGCTAGGTAAGAAGCCAGTGAGCACCCTGCTGGGGGGAACCACCCAGTCGGGCCCACTAGTTTTGCAAGCTGTTACCTAGACTTTCCACACACACACCCCCAGACACCCTCTTCTGGAGGTTGGGTAAATGAAATTGTGTATGAAAGAGAGAGTTGGATTGGGGCTTTCACTGGTGTCTGAGTGGGTGGTAGTTTGCCCAACTGATGGATATGGCCGGGGTGGGTTGGGCTACTGTTAAGTGCATCTTCAAAGCCTTCCATCCTGTTACTGGGTTGCCTTTCCCTAACTGCAGAGCAAGTCAGCTTTGAAATGCCTTGGTATATGTGGGGAAGGTCTGTTTGGAGCGATGTGGGTTAGGACACCTCAGACATATGGTGGTGTCTAGGGACCAGGAACGTCTTTGATGGCCTTTCCTGACAGGGATCCAGAACGAGAAATCTCATATGCTCACTAAGAAATTATAGAGGGCTGGCTTCTCCATAGGTCTCTCTCTTTCTCTTTCTCTCTCTATCTCTGTCTGTCTCTCTCTCTCTCTCTCTCTCTCTCTCTCTCTCTCTCTCTCTCTCTCACTCTCTCTCGGTTTGGTCTGACATTGACAAAATGCAAGTTTTAGAGGTGATTTTAAAAATCAATTCCAGTTCTGGTTTTAGGTAGGAAACAAAAAACTGGGGAGAATTTTAGGATTCCCAAGTACTGGGGCTAGAAGGATAAAGGATAAACTTTATATTGGAGCCTCTTGCCCAAGGAACAAGAGATCTCCTCCTCTGAGGGTATCAAAACTGGGAGAAAAAGCCAGGTGTGGAATGAACATCATTAGTTCGAGCACTCAGGAGGTAGAGGCTGGTGAGTCTGTGAGTTTGAAGTTGGTCCAGTCTACATAGTGAGTTCCAGACCAGCTAGAACAACACAGTGAGACATAGTCTAAAACACAATGACAATGACAACGATGATGATGATGACAACTATGATGATGATGTCCTCAAACAAGCAACTTGGGAGAATAGAGAGGTTGCGGGTGGGATCTAGACACCTAGGCAGATCCAGTTCACTTCTGGGTGAGTTAGGGATGAGCGTTCTGTGCAGTAGATGGAGGAGGGGGAAGAAGAAGGGGGTAGGGAGAAGGAGGGGAGGGAAGAGGGAGAGGAAGCAGCAAAAGTGAGGGGTGTTATTCTAAAATGTTGGCCTTCTTGCCTTTGAGCCCTGGTCTGCAGTGGTGACTGTCCACCACCTCTCCCTCTCCCTCTCCCCCCCACCCCCCC
>JADRCD010199686.1:0-18969 GCA_019843815.1 Montemys delectorum
CCTGCCAAGTGTACAATCTGCTCTAGGTTACTACTCAAGCCAAGAAGCATCGTGAAGACTTAAGTTCACTGAGAGGAGGATCTGTGCCCCCAAAAAGGTTAAGAAGTGGAATAATAACTGTTGATTTTTCTGTTCTCAATTTTTTTTTCTCCACGTGGAAGGCTGTATCTGATTCTCCGAACCTGAAAATAGGCAGCCATATGCTGCACTCGCCTAGGCCACACAGCCTCCACTTAGCTGCTTGTTACGGTGGGTGTAAATCAGTAGGAAACTCCTAGACTATAACTTATATTCAATTTATTGCTATAGACACGTTTATTAGGATAGAATTTTTTACAGTCTCATAATATTCTGAGAAGCTTGCCATAAACTATTAACGAGAGAGGAACACTATTAATAATGAACATCCCAGAACACTTATTCTCGGAAAGTTTTGACCCTGAGAATGAAATCAGTTAAGAAGGACTTGAGATAATAAACATATAGCGTTAATCTGATAAAATACCCAGAAAGAAATGTATCAACCCGATGTCATCAGTGCAGAAATACTAAGTTGCATTAAGGATTTTGTAAAGTGTGAGGGCTTTTAAATATTGATACCTTCGTATTATTTTATGAAATATTTATTCTCAGCCCTATTTCAGTGTGTTATGCAACTCCCGATCAGCTGCCACCATTCTAGGGAGGTGGAGGGTTTTAAAATTTGTCTTAGAGAAAAACATTTTTTAAATTTAGTACCAGGTATAAAGGACTCTTAAGGCATGAACTATTAATTGCTATTTTTTTCCAAGGGATTTTTCTTTTTAACATTGTCCACTTTAGTCAAGTGTGTCACCAGTGACTTATCACATGATATGCAACCTTAATAAAGGTGAGTTAATTAACCTGTCAGACTTTATCAACCACTTAGTCAATAGATAAGTTCTATGCCAGCAGATTGTTTATTTTTTTTTCTTTCTATCTTGTTTATGCTGATCTTAGCAGCCCACACTACAATAATTTTTGGAAGCTGTTTCAGTGACCCACAAGGAGAGCATCCACACACAGGGCCTTTCTATTAGAAGATCTCAGAATTTTTTATTTTATCTTATTTTTACTGATGTCATGGTTTTGCTGAATAGGATTGTGCCCCGAATTTGCAGGCATGAAGTGTGCAGTGAGCTTGTGTCACCATGGGTCTGCCCACGTATATGCTTCAAGACAGCAATTTATAGACTTTTAACAGCTACTTTTCATAAAACATACAAGCTTGAACTCCATGAAATTGGCTTTCTTTGTTTCAATTAACAAATAATACAGGATTTGGGGTCTATATAAGCACTGGTCCATCTTCATGATTCTATATGACTGAGCAAGAGAACTGAAAAATCTGCCTTTCCATGATCAAAGCAGGCTTCCAGTCACTGATATCTGGCCATGCAGACACCATGCAGGAAAAAAGTCACAGCATTTTAATTTACAGCAAGGGCCATGAAATATCGTTGGGATGTATTGAACAATAATTGTCTTATTAAAAGTAGAATTTATAATTAGTTTTCAGACATAAAAGACAGAGTATGAGTTTTTTTCTTTCTCAGGATGTTTGCATTTGCAATTTTTTGCAAATCTACCATTTTCTTTCTTTTTTATTTTATATTATATATTTATGTATGCCTGTGTGTATATTAGTCAGAGGTATCTAGAGGAACAGAACTTATGACGGACTATAAAAGGGGACTTATTGGGATAGCTCACAGACTGTGCTATAGTTAGCCCAACAATGACTATCTATCAATGGAAGGATCAAGAATCTAGTAGTTGTTCCGTCCTTGAGGCTGGTGTCTCAGCTGGTCTTCAGTATGTGCGAGAATTCTGCATAAGTGGGCAGTCATGTCAGTGATGGCATGGAGTTGCTGGCAAGAGTGAGAATAAGCAGGCAAAGAGAGAGAGAGAGAGCTTCCATCTCCCATGTCCTTCCCATAGGCTGCCAGCAGAAGGTATGGCTCAGATTAAATGTGTATTTTCCCACCTCAAAGATCTGGATTAGAAAACTGAGCTTACCAATTCAAATGATTTCATTAAGAAAAATAATTCCTGCTGGGCAGTGGTGGCACACGCCTTTAAACCCAGCATTTGGGAGGCAGAGGTAGGCAGATTTTTGAGTTCGAGGCTAGCCTGGTCTATAGAGTGAGTTCCAGGATAGCCAGGGCTACACAGAGAAACCCTGTCTTGAAAAACAAACAAACAAACAAACAAACAAACAAAAAACTTCCTCACAGGTGTGTGCCCAGATATTTGAGTTTAATTATTTCCAACCCCCTTTGGTAATCATTATTTATTTTTATTTTATTTTACGTTTCGAAATGCTCACTGCCTGCTTCCCAGTCACCCCCTCCAACAATCCTTCCCCCCCAACTTCCCCTTCTCCTCTTAGTTGGTGGGAAGCCCCCCCCCTGGGTACTTCCTCACCCTGGTACATCAAGTCTGTGTGAGGCTAGGTGCTTCTCTCCCACTGAGGCTAGTTAAGGCTGCCCAGCTAGAAGAACATATCCAACATACAGGCAGTAGCTTTTGGGATAGCCCTTGCTCCAGTTGTTCAGGACCCACATAAAGATCAAGCTACATACTTGCTACATATGAGCAGGCAGGCCTAGGTCCAGCCCATGTATGTGCCTTTGTTGGTGGTTCAAACTCTGAGGGTCCAGGTTAGTTGATTCTGTTGGTCTTTCTGTGGAGTTTCTATCCCTTTTGGGGCTTCAATCCTTCCTCCTATTCTTCCATAAGAGTCCCTAAGCTCAATCCATTGTTTGGCTGTGGGTGTCTGTATTTGTCTGAGTCAGCTGCTGGGTGAAGCCTCTCAGAGGACAACATACTCCTGTCTGCAAGCACAACAAAATATAATTAACAGTATCAGGGATTGGTGCTTGCCCATGGGATGAGTCTCAAGTGGGGCCATTCCCTCGGTCTCTGTTCTGTTCCTGCAATTCAGGTAGACAGAATAAATTTTGGGTCAAAATATTTTGTGAATGGTTTGTCTCTATTGAAGTTCCTGCCTAGATACAGGAGGTGACCTCTTCAGGTTCCATATCCCAACTGCTGTGAATCTCAGCTTTCGGTCACCTACATGGATTCTTGGAAGCCTCCCCTATTCCAGGTCTCTTGTAGGTCCTGTTGATGCCCTCATGATGAAGTATAGTGTGGGGATACAGGAGGATTTGAAAGGCTAGGGCTTACATGATGTGGTTCAGCTGGTCTAACAATGGCTCTCTAAAGTAGATGGTCCAAGAATCCAGTATTTACTCAGTCCATAAGGCTGGATGTCTCAGGTAGTCTTCAGTACTTGCCAGAATCCTGAAATAGACTCTCATGCCAGTGAAGGAATGGGCTTGCCACTGAGGACAAAAACAAGCAGGCAATGACAGCTACCTTCCTCTTTCCTTGTCCTTTGTATAGGCTATCAGCAGAAAGGGTGGTCCAGAGTAAAGGTGAATTTCCCACCTCCAAAGACCTGCATTTAGGTGGGTCTTCCTAATTAGAATGTTTTAATTAAGAAAAATAAATTCCTTATCAGTGCGTGCAGTGTGAAGCTGCTTGGGTTTAGTTAATTCCAGGTGTAGTCAAGTTCACAAACAAGAAATGTCTTCACAGGGATGTAGTGTGGGTGGCTCTTTTACTTATTTTTTTAAGTAATAAGTTTTAATTGTATGTGTGCCAAATCACGTATAGGTATGAGATAGCCACTGGGAGATTCTCCTTAAAAGTTACTGGAGGATGCAGATTTGCCTTATTGTACTTGCACCCCAAACCACTTCAGGCAAGACTGGTCCTTCTACTCTTCATAGTCAGATACATTAAATACATTTAATATACTTAAATAGAAACCATCTAAATTTGATTGCTAAGTGGGAGGGAAACTCAAACTACTGTTCAAGGATGAGAATGTCTGCAGTCTGAGTCAGATGAGGGTTGAGGAGCTCTGAGTTTTCTAGGTGCAGTACTGGGAGAAGTGTGTGCAGGTAAAGGAATTAGGGGGCAACATGCATTATTACAGGAAAGAATGCATGCAACCCCAAATCAAAAAGAACCTAGGATGTGAACTACCTCCAATGCATGTCTAACTCCTCATTATTTAAACTTTGCATTCAGCTTATATTTTACAGATCTATCCTCACCTTCTAGAATATTTATGCTACATGGGTGGATTCTTTTATTTTATTTTGTTCCCAGCAATATCTCCAACATCTTGAAGAGTAGATAGTTAATAAGCATTTGCACAAATAATATATGAGTGCATACACTATCTTAAGTGCTCTGTAGTATGTTTGCACAAAGGATAAGTTTCATAAGCTGTGAATTTTAAAACTTATCTAATTACATATAGTCTGTAATAATATACAAAGAGTTTAACATTGAACATTTTCATCCATCACGGTTTTATTGAGGTCTAGCATTTAGCACTGCCGTTGATCTGACTCCCATAGAGGGCATCAGATGCCCTCAAGCAGGAACCGCCTGACCTGGGTGCACAGAACTGAACTATGCTCAGCTGCAAGGACAGCAAACACTTATAACTTCTGAGCCACTCTCTAGCCCCTATATGTTAGAATTTCAAAATTATTGTCTGTCTATTTATCTATTCTTGGGTCCAGACCAAGCACTTGGCCTGAGATCAATATACTCCTTTGTTTTATCTCTGTTATTTATATATACAAGGAGTAAGGGCTAGTGCCATTTTTAATTTTGCCAGTCATTGTGCCACTGGGAGACACCCTATTTTTATTAATTTCTTTGTTGTATATACCTGAGTATGTATCTGTCAGTATAGAATGTGAACCCTTGTGGATGTGGGTAGATGTGCCTCTGTAGGGCAGATCTAGAAAAGTCAGAGGAGGAATTTGTCATCATTGCTGACTCTTCTTCTTCCTCCTCCTATTTTCCTCTCGTTGTCTCTATATCTCCCTGTCTGTCTCTGTCTTTCTGTTTCTCTCTTCTCTCCATCTCCCTCTTCTCTCTCTCTCTCTCTCTCTCTCTCTCTCTCTCTCTCTCTCTCTCTCTCTCTCTCTCTCTTTGTCTGACTTTGAAATAGAGAATCTTGTACTTGTCTGACTTCATTGAACCTTTACTAGACTATTAGCTATCAAGCCCTGATGATCTTCCTGTGTCTTCCTTCTTCAACACAGGTGCTACAGACACACAAAGATATGCTTAATTTTACTTGGGTGCTGAGTTCCACCTCATGTCTTTATGCTTGAAAAGCAAGAGCTCTTACCAGCTGAACCCTCCTCAGATCACAAGCCTTATAAATACAAATGAAGTGTTGCTTAAGGAAATATATGTGGCTTGTGTGTGTGGGGTGTGTGTGTGTGTGTGTGTGTGTGTATGTGTGTGTGTGTATGTGTGTGTATGTGTGTGTGTGTATATGTGTGTGTGTGTGCGTGTGCGCGCTCGAGCAAGCACACGCATGCATGCTAACATTGGAAAATTCTGCTCAAAGTTTTCTACTGTGTAGGTTGCCCAAGCTTGAAAAGACAGTATCACAGTCAGGAAAAGCATGCAGCAAGTAACCACAAAGAAGAAATTCTAAAATGGCCTTGAAAAATGAGCAAAATTCCCATAAATAGCAGTATAAATGAAAGAACAATATTAAATTATAGTTTTTCTGCAAAATGAAAGGGACCAGAATGGACTCTTTTATTTAGGGAGCCTCAGTTTAATTAGAAGATCTGTTTTCCTCGAGTGTCCAGAACTCAACCCAAAGTCTGATACAGACAAAGTCTATTGTGGCACAGTTTTACTAATTATAATAAAATAAATCCTTGCTCTTGTTATTTTCCCCTTTATCTCTATTTATATTTTGTATAAACAATAGATCTTCAAAGGATAGTGAATTGACAACATTTAAATTTGCACAATCCCTCAAATCCAGGCAAAAATATCTGTAGAGTCTCTCAACATAGAAGCAGTAGAATTTTGTGGCTCTAATAAGCAGAATTAATGGATGGATTGGTACATGATTGTAATTCTTCTCCAATTGGTCTGTGTTCATCATTTCTCTACACTTTCTGCTCTTAGGCTGTCGAGTTTAGTGGGAAGCAGCTCCCTCTTTCCACACGGTGAGTTAACAATGCACCATTCCCAGGATTTTTGGAAAAAAATTAGAACCTTTTATATCCACTTTAGTCTCAGCTATGACATTAAGTTTTGGTCATATCTGTGACATGGTAGAAGTGTATTTTGAGAAAGTGTGTAATTCCTTGAGCTGCCTATGGAAGAGGCAGCAGTATGTAGGGGTGGTTCTGATGCTAAGGTCCTGTTCCCCAATAGGCTCTTGATCTATCAGTAAAGATGCTATGGGCCAATTGCTGAGCTGCTGAGCTGAAGGAAAGAGGCAGGACTTCTGGGCCCCCACAGATAGGGAAAGACAGAGGAGAGAAAGGGAGATTTTTGCCATGCTTTGGAGGGAGAAAAGGTGACCAGCCACATGAGATTGTGGGTGGAGCAACTATAGGCTGATTCCTCAGGCAGGAGTTTAGAGATGAAACAAAGCAGAGGGAAATTTTGGGTTGCTGAAGGAGAAGGTATCTGGGCAACTAAAGTTGAGGGCAGATTTAGGGTGCTGAGCTAGGAGTGAAAAGAAGGGTGCAAGACAGCTGAGGAAGGCTTAGAAGAGCCCAGCAATTTAGCCAATAAATCTGGTTGACAAATAAGCTTGTGTGTGTGTGTGTGTGTGTGTGTGTGTTTTCTGTGTGTATGTGTGTCTCATCTACAGATCCAGGGCAGGGCTAGTAGCATGGTCAGCTTGGAGCTTAAAGTGGGGTAGTAAAATCTACTCTGCATGGGCTGAAACCTCCATATCTGGATCACAGATTGCACCTGGCTGACACTGATGCCTCAGAAGAAACCAGAAGGGACTATTTTATTTAGGGTAGTTTAATTTAATTAGAAGATTTGTTTTCCTGGTGTGATGGTTTGTATACATTTGGGCCAGGGAGTGGCAGTATTAGGAGGTGTGGCCTTGTTGGAGTAGGTGTGTCACTGTGGGTGTGGGCTTTAAGACCCTCATCCTAGCTACCTGAGAGACAATATTCTGCTAGCAGCTTTCAGATGAAGATATAGAAATCTTAGTTCATCTTGCACCATGTCTGCATGGATGCTGCCATGTTCCTACCTTGATGACAATGGACTGAACCTGTGAACCGGTAAGGCAGCTCCAATTAAATGTCTTTATAGGAGTTGCCTTGATCAATGGCGTCTGTTCACAGCAGTAAAACCCTAACTACGACACCTGGAGTGTACGGAACTCAACCCAAGGTCTGATACATGAATAAATTAATGCAACATGGAGGAACTACAGTCCAGAGCTCTTTAAACTGAAGTATTAATAGATAGAACTGGAAAATTATAGTAAAACCCATAGACAAAGATAAAATAGAAGAAAACATTATTGTATTCCATGGTAATGAGAAAAAGACCTCTGGAAAAAGGGAGCATTTGAAATAAAGATTCTGTCAACCACCTACACTGTCAGAGTTTATATTAACCCTGCTTTCTGTGACATCACAGGACACTCATATAAAGAATAGCCCATGGTAGATAAACTTTCACAAGTCTCTCGTGTAAGTTAATGCTTCCTGTATCCACCATGACCTTACATACCATCACTGCATGATAAAACATGCTTTTCCTTAGCATTCTGTGTTCAGAACCAGAGGCACTAAAAAATCTACCATAGACTTCATTTTGTTTTTTTTCTTTTTTCTTTTTTTTAGATTTTCCCATTTGAGTGCATCACAATGGATAAAGGAGGAGCAGACAGTCTGACATGCTATTTATCTAGCTATAAAATTATCATAATTAGAGAAAGTGAGATATTTTGGTATTTAAAAGAGCTTATTAGTTCTTTGAGTAATATTTATAAACAAATATTTGCATTTAAAATATATATAATTATATGGAGCATAATCGAAGACCAGTTTTAGGGTTGTAAATTAATGGCTATTTATAGTTGCTGCAAATTTGTTAAGGATTCTAGATATTAAAAAAGTGTTTACTTATGCTCTGTTTCATCTTGACTCCTGAGGGGCATGAGGGGTCTTTAAGGCTTTTCACAGATGTTCCAGAGTCAATTTATGTGGAGTGTGAAGGACTAATGTCATCTGTGTGAACTATATGGGAGCTATTGAGGTCATGATGTCCCATGCTAGCACATATATATAAAACATGAATTTATATGTTAAAATAAATATATATTAAATTATATGAATTTATATATAATATATTATATTAAAATAAATATTTATTACTATATATAATTTTGAAATTTACACTTAGATATGTTTTCCATTTTAAGATACTTTGTGTGATGTAGTGTTTCTGTTTCTGTTGCATTTTTGGTGTGCACATATCCACTCCTGGCCAACATTTGATCAAAGGTTGTATGTTCCCTGTTACATGTTCCCTTTCCTTCTCAGAGTCCTTACTGGGTTTGTGTGTTTTGGATCTCCTTGTCTACTCTTTGCACTGCTGTTATGCTATGATAACTTTGTAGTAGACCTTAAAGAGAATACTGATATTTGATTTTCTCTTATTATTTTTTTGATAGTTTTAAATCCTTGTACTTCCATATACATTTTAGAACTGGTTGATATGTACAGAATATTCTGTCTGAGATTGTATTTAGATTATGTGGGATCTTTATATCAAACTTGGGACAAAACCCATTCTCATGAGTAGAGGTGACAATAAGCTTTGTTTATATGTTCTTTGATAAGGAGTAGAACTCATGGATTTCCTGCACTGATTTTTTAAAAAATTCATTGTTTTATATTTCAATCATTTTCTGTTTATGTTAAATTTTTTGTATCTCCTAAATATTTTTTATTGAATATATATTTTTTATTTTTATTTATTTGACTTTCACATATTATATACCGACAAATTCACCCAAGAGGAGTCAAAGGCAGGAAATAATCAAACTCAGGGCTCAAATCAACCAAATGGAAACAAAAAGAACTATACAAAGAATCAACCAAACCAGGAGCTGGTTCTTTGAGAAAATTAGCAAAATAGACAAACCCTTAGCCAGACTAACCAGAGGGCACAGAGACAGTATACTAATTAACAAGATGAGAAATGAAAAGGGAAACATAACAACAGAAACTGAAGGAATCCAAAAAACCATGGGATCCTATTACAAAAGCCTATACCCAACAAAACTGGAAAACCTGGATGAAATGGACAATTTTCTAGACAGATACCAGGTACCAAAGTTAAATCAAGATCAGATAAAAGATCTAAACAGTTCCATATCTGCTAATGAAATAGAAACAGTCATTAACAGTCTCCCAACCAAAAAAAGCTCAGGACCAGATGGGTTTAGTGCAGTTTTATCAGATCTTCAAAGAAGACCCAATACCAATACTCCTCAAACTAGTCTACAAAATAGAAACAGAATATACTCTACCCAATTTGTTCTATGAAGCCACAATTACTCTTATACCTAAACCACACAAAGATCTAACAAAGAAAGAAAACTTCAGACTAATTTCCCTTATGAAGATCCATGCAAAAATTCTCAATAAAATTTTTGCAAACCGAATCTAAGAACACATCAAAACAATCATCCATCATGATCAAGTAGGCTTCATCCCAGGGATACAGGGATGGTTCACTATATGGAAATCCATCAATGTAATTCACTATGTAAAAAAACTCAAAGAAAAAAAACCATATGATCATCTCATTAGATGCTGAGAAAGCATTTGACAAAATCCAACATGTCTTCATGAAAAAGGTCTTGGAAAGATCAGGAATTCAAGGGCCATACCTAAACATAGTTAAAGCAATATACAGCAAACCAGTAGCCAACATCAAACTAAATGGAGAGAAAATTAAAGTAATCTCACAAAAAATCAGGGATTAGACAAGGCTGCCCATTCTCTTCCTATCTATTCAATAGTGTACTTGAAGTCCTAGCCAGAGCAACTAGACAACAAAAGGAAGTCAAAGGGATACAAATTGGAAAAGAAGAACTCAAATCATCAGTATTTTCTGATGATATGATAGTATACTTAAGTGACCCCAAAAATTCCACTAGAGAACTCCTATACCTGATAAACAACTTCAGCAAAGTAGCTGGATATAAAATTAACTCAAGCAAATCAGTTGCCTTCATCTATACAAAGGATAAACAGGCTGAGAAAGAAATTAGGGAAACAACACCCTTCACAATAGTCACAAATAATATAAAATACCTTAGTGTGACTCTAACTAAGCAAGTAAAAGATCTGTTTGATAAAAACTTCAAGTCTCTGAAGAAGGAAATTGAAGAAAATCTCAGAAGATGGAAAGATCTCCCATGCTCGAGGATTGGCAGGATTAATATAGTAAAAATGGCCATCTTGCCAAAAGCAATCTACAGATTCAATGCAATTTCCTTCAAAATTCCAACTCAATTCTTCACAGACTTAGAAAGAGCAATTTGCAAATTCATCTGGAATAACAAAAAAAACAAGGATAGTGAAAACTATTCTCTACAATAAAAGAACCTCTGGTGAAATCATCATCCCCTACCTTAAGCTGTACTACAGAGTAATTGTGATAAAAATTGCATGTTATTAGTATACTTACAGGCAAGTGGATCAATGGAATAGAATTGAAGACCCAGAAATGAACCCACACATCTATGGTCATTTGATCTTTGACAAAGGAGATACAACCATCCAGTCAAAAAAATTCAGCACTTTCAACAAATTGTGCTGGCTCAACTGGCTGTCAGCATGTAGAAGAATGCAAATTGATCCATTCCTATCTCTTTGTACAAAGCTCAAGTCCATGAGGATCAAGGACCTCCACATCAAACCAGATACACTGAAGCTAATAGAAGAGAAAGTGGGGAAGCCCTTGAGCACCTGGGAATAGGGGAAAATTTCCTGTAGAGAATACCAATAGCTTATGCTCTATGATCAGTAATTCACAAATGGCATCTCATAAAATTACAAAGCTTTTGTATGGCAAAGGACACTGTCAATAGGACAAAATGGCCACCAACAGATTAGGAAAAGATCTTTACCAATCCTATATCTGATAGAGGGCTAATATCCAATATATACAAAGAACTCAAGAAGGTAGACTCCAGAAAACCAAATAAACTTATTAAAAAATGGGGTACAGAGCCAAACTGAGGAATACCAAATGGCTGAAAAGCACCTAAAGAAATATTCAACATCCTTAATCATCAGGGAAATGCAAATCAAAACAACCCTGAGATTTCACCTCACACCAGTCAGAATACCTAAGTTTGAAAACTCAGGTGATAGCATATGCTGGTGAGGTTGTGGAGAAAGGGGAACACTCCTTCATTGCTGGTGGGATTGCAAGCTGGTACAGCCATTCTGCAAATTAGTTTGGTGGTTCCTCAGGAAATTGGACATAGTTCTACCAGAGGACCCAGCTATACCACGCCTGGGCATATATCCAGAAGATGCTCCAACATGTAATAAGAACACATGCTCCACTATGTTTATTGCAGCCTTATTTATAATAGCCAGAAACTGGAAACAACTCAGATGTCCCTCAACAGAGGAATGGATACAGAAAATGTGATCCATTTCACAATGGAGTACTACTCAGCTATTAAAAACACTGAATTTATGAAATTCTTAGGGAAATGGATGGATCTGGAAAATATAATCCTGAGTGAGGTAACTCAGTCACAAAAGAACACATATGGTATGTACTCTCTAATTAGTGGATATTAATCCAGTAGCTCGGAATACTCAAAATACAATCCACAAACCACAAAAAACTCAAGAACAAGGAAGACCGAAGTATAGATACTTTGTTCCTTCTTAAAATGGGGATCAAAATACCCATGGAATGAGTTTCAGAGACAAACTATGGAGCAGAGACTAAAGGAAGGAGAATCCAAAGATTGCTCTACATGGGAATCCTTCCCATATTCACTCATCAAATCCAGACACTATTATGCATGCCAGCAAGTATTGGCTGACAGGAGCCTGATATAGCTATCTCCTGAAAGGCTCTGACTGTGCCTGACTAATAGAGAAGTAGAGGTTTACAGCCATCCATTGGACTGAGCACAAGGTCCCTAGTGAAGGAGCTAGAGAAAAGACTCAAGGAGCTGAAGGGTTTGTAGCCCCATAGGACGAACAACAGTATGAACTAACTAGTAACCTCAGAGCTCCCAGGGACTAAACCACCAACCAGAGAGTGTACATGGTGAGACTAATGGCTCCAGTATACACGTATAACAGAGGGATGGCCTAATTCATCATCAGTGGTAGGAGAGGCCCTTGGTCCTATGAAGGTTCTATGCCCCAGTGTAGGTGATTGCCAAGACTAAGAAGTGGGAGAGGGTGGTTTGGTAAGCAGAGGGAAGGGAGGAACAGGTTTTTTTTTTGTCTTGTTTTGTTTTGTTTTTCTTTCCTTTGTTTTTTTTCTTTTTTTTTCAGAGGGGAAAGTGGGAGAGGAGATATTATTTGACATGTAAATAAAGAAAATATCTAATAAAAAAGAGGGGAGAGCTTCTATGTTTCGCATATCTCCAAAATAATTTATAAATAAAACACAAATCAGAAAAAAAAAAGAAAGAAAAAAGAAAAGAAAAAACAGAATGGCACAGAAATTTTCTAGATGCAGCTGTGTCTTCTGAAACAACAACAACAACAACAAAAAGAACAGAGTACAGATGTAAACAGAATTTTCAACAGAGAAATCTTAGATCACTGAGAAACACTCAAAGAAATGTTCAACAGCCTTTGCCATCAGGGAAATGCAAATCAAAGAATTTTGAGATTCCATGTTAAACCTGTCAGGATGGCTAAGAGCACAATCACAGTGACAGCTCATGCTGGTGAGGATGTGGACCAAGGGGAATCCTCCTCCATTGCTGGTCAGAGTGAAAACTTGTACAGCCACTTTGGTAGTTTCTCAGAAGATTGGGAATTGACCTACCTGAAGATCCAGTCTTACCTCCTCTGGGAATATACCTAAAAGACATTCCATCCTTCCAGAAGGATACTTGCCCATAGCAGCTTTATTCCTAATATTCAGAAACTGCAAATAAACTAGTTGTCCTTCAACTGAAGAAGGAAATTTTATGAAGTGGTATATTTATATAATGTAGTACTACTTAGCTGTTAAAAAAATGACACAATGAAATTTGCTTATGTTCGATTTAATGTATTCCTCCTTTTCTGTCTTTAAGTAGAATCTTGATTTACTCATGTTTATACCTTCCTTAGTTCCTAACATAAGCATTTAATATTTCAAAATTTCAAGCACTGCTTTGTGGTATTTTTGTCCATTCTGGTAAGTTGTTCTTTCATTTTCCTGTAGTCCAAAGGGCTTTGAAACTTCTCACGAGAAATGTTATTGATTCATCATGTTGTTTAGTAGTGTCGTGCACTTTCCAAATGTTCTTACTTTTCTGACTGTATTTGTGGTATTGATTTCCAGTGTAATTCTGTTGCCATTCTGGAGCATCTGCTGCATTATTTCCACTACTTGGAATGCTTTAAGGTGTGTTTTACATCAAGCATATCACACACCTCAAGCTAGATGGAGGCTGAGTCCTCTTGTTGGGGCATGAAGTGGTAAAGCATGACAGCCCTGCTCAGGTTGACTAGACTCTTTTTTTTTTTTATTGGACCTGACAGTCACTATTAAGGGATTTATCTTGGATTCTTTGTCAGTAATTGTAAATTTGTCCATTTTTCTTGATATATTACTGGGTGTTTCTTTCTTGATTGGTAGTGCTGGCAATGCAGGCAAGCGTTTTGTTGATGTTTGACATTTCCATATCTGGAGAGTGATGCTATCTGTAGGCGGTACTCGAACTTCTGATTGTTCCTCAGCTTCACTAAATTGTTAGATTATAGGCACACTCTACTCTGTTAGGTTCTTTCTGTCTGTCTTCTTTTTCCCCTTTCTTTCCTTCTTCCTTTCTTCCCTTCCTCCTTTCTCTCTCTCTCCCTCTCTCTCTTTCTGATGTTCTTGCATTATGTGCAATTGCAGTTTGGGATCCTGCCAACAGGGATTTTTGGGGGGCTTATTCTCTCTCATTTGTCTTGTAAACTAAGAGAGACACTTTGGCTCTATTTTGATCTTGTTATCATGTGTACCTGTCTCCGTCTCTCACCATTAACCTCCCTTTCTTTACATATATTGGTTATGATATCTCTGGGTCCCTTTTAATGGACATTCTCTGCACTTTAGTTGGTGTTTTGAAACCACTCACATTTATATTGGTAATTGGTCCAGATGGATTGACAGCCAGTATGTGTAGCAGCTTTCTTTTCTCCTTACTCTTTGTTTTCCATCAGTGTACATTTGTTTTGTTTTCTACTCTTTTTTTGCCTTTGCCATTTTATAGAGTGTTTTATGTCTTCCCTCTGATATTGTAGATTACACCTGTCTTTGAACAATTTAGTGGTTGCTTGAGTCTTTGTAATATACATTTAAAGCTGTTCCAGAAATGGATCCATCAGAAATACCTTGTGTTTTTACTTTTAGCATGTTATTTTAATTTTATTATTTCCATCCCTTTGGAGACATTACCAATGAGTTCTCACATATGATCCACTTTCTCTTTTAGGCTCATTAGCATTTTAAACTTATTTGGAGTTCCTGGTCTCATCATCTCAACATCCACATGAGGGTCTGGTTCTGACATTTTCTTTGCCACCTCAGACAGTAGTATTATCTCACCATTTATCGTACTTCGTAGTAATTGTTGTTGCTCCTGAAAGATAGACATGATATGTAAAGCAGAAGCAAGGGAAGGCCAAATCTTCAATGTGAATTCACATGTTCATCAGGCTGAGAGTTGGGTGTATCTAATGTTCTCTGCAGTTGCCAACACAAGAGTTTAAATTTCCTTTAGTGTCTCTATTTTCTTTGCATTTCCTAATGAAACACCTTTGAAAGAAAATCGGACAAGTGTTATTCTTTAAATTATAACCCTGAGTTACACAGAAGGTTTATTTGATGTAATTTTTTTAAAACTTTTATTGGATTATGATGAGAAAAGTTACATGATTTCAATTTATCTGAATTTGTTAACATTTAAAAACATATTTTAAGTAAATAGAATTAAATCACATTCTTTTTTCCCTTTTGTACTCCCACTCCTCTCAGAGACCCCCCTTCAATACCTACAATATCTTTTTTTGTCATATTCCTTAAAATTTACAAAATATTATAACAATACATATAAGTATTATAAAAGTTGTTTGATATAAAACAACAATCAATTTAACAGTCTTATGTAGATGCTCGTCTATAGCAATAATGAAAATACATTTTTCTCAATATAAATTTTAAATAACTCCAAACATATTAACTGTATACTTCAAAATAATACATCACTACTGGTATTTTCCTAAATGAATATGTATATATATATATATATATATATATATATATATATATTCTTTTTTTGTTTGTTTGTTTTATATTTAGTAGAGTTTAAAATCTTGGCTCCTTCTGTGGTACAAGCCCAAAATAAAAACAATTTTTAGACATTGGATTTCATTGTAATAAGGTTATACTTCAATGACCCTCACATCACCAAAGGATTTTACCTCCATTGTAGCTAAGCTGAGAGTTGATAGTTCTGCTGCACCAAGAAATGAATTGTAGGCTCGATTTTTAGATACAGAATTCCTGCTATGGTCAAAGCTATTTGACTTGAGTGAGTGACTTTTTTCTCAAGCCACAGAGAACAGGTTACATTCATTTAAGAAATGGTGTATGTATTAAGATGGTCTATCCATAAAGTCATTCACCAACTGTTTCAATGAACAATGGTTTTGCTTGGAGCTTGGCACGGTCATTGGGTGAGGGTAGGAATTTGGTTCATTAGCTGTGATAATTTGGAAAACCATTCATCTCAAAGAAAGAGTAACTTATAAAGTCCTCTTCTTCAAACTTGATACAAGAGTTATAAAAGTCAGGCAAAGCATTCAGTCTCACTCTTTGTTGTTCTCTTACAAGCCCCTTCCCAATTTAATTGTCTATTTTTCTTTTGGGTATATAAATACTTTTGAAATATATAAGCTGTTCTGAAAACCATAGTATAGTGTAAAGACATGAAATAAACAATACTACTAATAGAGAGGCTGAGATAGGAGAAGCAAGATTTCAAGACCCTTATGTTGTACACAGCAAGACACTGTCACAAACAAACAAGCTGAAAGTGCATATAGATTGTACAATGTTGGACCTATTTCTCCACCTACCAAATTAGAGAGACCACTGGATGACAAACAACAAATTTCTAATTCCTCATATTATTGGATTTCAATTGATTAGGATATGTTGGTAATATTAATTTTCATAGTAATATATTTAGAAAAAGTAATTGTCACATTCCTATTGTTTTTGTTGTAAGAGGTGGAATTAGGTTTGTGTGGATTTGTTGAAAGATTACCTTCTTGCTTCTTCTGAGGTGTAGTTTTGCTCCTTATGTTGATATTTTCCATCTATTATCCTTTGTAGGGCTGGATTTGTAGAAAGATATAGTGTAAATTTTGTTTTGTCATGGAGTATCTTGCTTTCTCCATCTATGGTAATTGAGAGTTTTGCTGGGTATAGTAGCCTGGGCTGACATTTGTGTTCGTGTAGGGTCTGTATGACATCTGCCCAGGATCCTGGTCTACAGAGTGAGTTCCAGGACAGCCAGAGCTATACAGAGAAACCCTTTCTCGAGAAACCCTTTCTCGACCCCCCCCCCAAAAAAGGATGTAATTTTTAAGTTATGAAGATTATGATTTTGCAAGATTAGATTAGGTCTTGGGTTTTGGACCATTCATATGTCTGTACTGTGAACTCTACCAATAGTTTTACATTTCGGCTATGAAGTCAACTATTGTGTCCTCTCAAAGCCGTAGATAAACTCTTAGCCGGTGAGAGTATCTGGCAGGGAAGCCTTAGATAGATAATTCAACTCAGCATAGGTCATGAAGTTGAGACCCTTACAATGAAGTTAGTGTCCTTAGAAGTTGAGATGCTATACAGCTTCCTGTGTAAGAACACAATGAGGAGCTGGCCTTCAAGAAGGCCCCACTAGAACCCAGCTGTACTGGAGCCCTGATCTTGGATATCATTAGCCTGGTGAACTGTGAGAAAATAAATGATATATTTTAGTAATAGTGGAAGTTCATTGTCTTAGTGTTTCTATTGCTGTGAAGAGATACCATGACCACAGCACCGCATAAAGGAAAATATTTTATTAGGGGTGGCTTACAGCCTCAGAGGTTTAGTCCATTATAATCATAATGAAAAGCATTTCACCATACAGGTAGACATAGTGCTGAAGGAGGAGCTGAGAGGTCTGCAGGCGGCAGGAGATTGTAAACCATACTGAGCCTGGGCTTAAGCTTCCACAGTGAAGTCCAACAAGCCCTACCTGTTAATAATGCCACTTCCTATAAGCTGAGCATTCAAGCATTTTGAATCTATGGGGTCCAGTCTTATTCAAACCACCACCCTTGCATTATGAATCCAAGAACATAGTATTCTTTAAAAAATAAAAGTCCATTGTGTAAGCATACGTACTTTAAGCATTTTAATCAATATAATCCTATTTAGTTATGGTACTTGATGATTAAGTATAGCATGTATTTTTTTAAAAAAAAGTGTGTAGAATAAAATTGGGCCCAAATTTACCTATTGATAGCAAATGTAAAATGTTATGTGAACTTGAAAATATCCAAAAATGTATAATTTTACAATATATAGTTGAACATTAAGTAGTTACAACAACAGACCTTTAGCCAGTTACAGGCACACAGTGATCAGATCATAAGTATATAAAGAAAATGTTGATTGCAGGTACTAAGGTTGTTTCTGTCATTTCATTTCCTCCAGCTATAATTGTTACCTGCACTTGTGGTCAAGCAAAGGACTATGAACGGTTTTAGGTTTGAAATGTTGCCAGGCTCTGGAATTCCCTGTTGTGATTCAAACAAACCTTGTTAAATATATTATGATGCATTTCTAGATTTTCTTTGTTGATATAAGCAAATATACACTTTTAACTCATATATATATGTATATATATACACAAATATATGTGTATATATATGCATATATGCCTAAGTTATGTCTAGCTCTAGGACAGTACCACAGGGAATGCAGATCTCAGTTTAGACAGACCAAATCACCACAGATAAGTACAGAAGCCAAGAATCACAGTGAATCTGGTGGAAAACTTGATTGGGTTTTCCCAGATAGGGATGTGTAGAAGTGGAAGCGTGTCTCCTCAAACCAATGGGGACTTCCTAGAGTAAGAGAGAAAGGAAGAAAATGAGGGCCAGGATCTGGGATGCTGACACATCATTTGCTACAGTGAATTATGCTTATCCCCTGTAGTGGCTATTACTGGTTGTCAACTTGACTCTATCTGAAATGAACTACAATCCAGAATTAGAAGGCTCACCTATGGCCCTAATCTGGAGGCTGAGAGATGTAAGTTTCTGACCTGAATCTTGGCATGGAGATCTTGAGGCATAGTGGCTATGAATCCCAGCAGATTAAAATAGGAAGATCAATGAGTTCAAGGTCATCTGGGATTAAAGGTGTGGTGGCCCACACCTTTAATTTGGGCCACACCTTTTGCTGGAGACCTATATAAGGACATTGGAAGAAGGAAGTCTATCTCTCTTTGCTTTGCCTGCTTGCCTTGAGGGGCTGAGCATCTGCTAGATCCATGGACTTCCATTCACAGCTGCTGCTGACCATTGTTGGGAGTTGAACTATAGACTCTAAGTCAACATAGAGACTACCATAAGTTCTATGACTCTAGAGAACCCTGACTAATATATCCCCTCTGAGACTCTAAATGGAAGCTGCCTCCATGGAAGGCCAAGCAACCATGGAATGATGGGAAAGCTCTTCTCTACAGCCAACTTTGGTGTTTCAGAAACTGATGTAGAAAGGAGCAAAGTTTTTTTTGTTTTTTTTTTT
>JADRCD010199687.1:0-14550 GCA_019843815.1 Montemys delectorum
TGTCTGTTTCCAGTTGTGGATATTGCCAAGTTCTATAGACCTAGCAAGTTTAGTACTGACTGGCCGGTTGGGTAGTCTCAAACATCATGCCATTTCCCAGTGGCTTTAGCTGTTGGGTGGAGCTCCGGGGGGCAAAGCAGAAAGACATGAAACAATTTTCAAGCAAGGATACAAATGTTAGCTAAAGACCACGTTTTCAAATTTGGTGAAAGGGGGTACCCAAGGCAAATGTATGTATCAAAAAGCCTGTATCAAGAATGGAGAAAAAAGCTGAAAATGTTGAAGCCTTCCTCTCCCCTTCAACTCCACTCCTACTCTGCCACCCTCTGGGTATCCACTTCACACATAAGTTCCAAGTCTTTGTTCACAATAAAATGCAGCGTTTATTGTAGCATTTATGTATTCTAAATGATTTAACATGTTCAGCCCTGTACTAGCCTTTTTACTAGATTCCTGTTTTTGTTTTCATTTCACTGACAAAGTCCTCTGGTACTGCACCCATGGCCCATTTCTCTGTAAGCCCTGTGGTTTTATTGTGCAATTTTGCATAGCCTGGTAAGTCTTAGGAATGCATATATTGTACGACAGCGGAACAGAACCAGCGCGCTGTAATGTAATATGTAGTCTACTACACTAGGTGAAAGTACCTGGCTCTTTTAATCCCTGTGTGCCTCCCTCGGCCGTGGTTTGGCTACCACATGCTATGGTATGAGTCTATAAATTAAAATATACCACAAACCAGAACCTTCCAGACTCCTCTTCCTTGCTGGCCACTGAATCAAATGTCTTAATGACTCTGCACTGCAATGACTTAATGAAGCACATACACACGACTCCCTTCTGTCTTTGTCTTCAACTGTATGCATCTCATCCTTGTTTAAAGCTACCCACTAGAGTCCTGTATTCTCGGCGGCTCCTCCTGGTTGCTTCCCATTGCATGGCACTCTCTCCCTTTCCCCATTATCACGTGGTACTGGCTGATGGTCAAGACTTCCTCCAAGCGTGGCCCTTCCTGGGCGACTAAAGGAGTAGCCTAGAATGCTTGCACGGATCTATGGGACATACCCGCTCAAATGGTTCCTGGTTGTGTGCTTGGCAGGCTCAGAGCTGCCTCTAGTCTGTTCTGGAAGGCTCCACTTCCTGCAGGACTGCAGATCTATCTCAGCCAGAGAAACCAGAGGCCAGCCCTGCAGGAGCTGAGAAGAGCCGGGGTGGAAATCAGACCCATGGTTACCACATTTTAACCACAGCCATTTGTGAAACCTCTTCCTGGGGGAATTTTATTATTCTTTCCTGGCTACCTAACACATGTCAGAGTTTGCAGGGTTAAGGAAGTCCCCCACTGGGTAAGCTTTATTTTACTTTAAAGAGGGAGATTTTAGTCCTTCCTGTTTCTAAACTCCAGGAGTTTTGTCTACATAAGAACTCCACTGTGTGGCTCAGTTCAGACAACCTCACAATGAAAGGTGTAAATTACATCGTTCCAATGAGAAAGTGGGAGGGGGTGGGAGAGAGAGAGAGAGAGAGAGAGAGAGAGAGAGAGAGAGAGAGAGAGGACTTTTAAACCAAAAGAGGCTGTAACTTTAATTTTTTTCAAATCTTATTTTTAAATGATGGTTCTTAAATGCTTTAACCTCCCTTGTAGCCCACCACCGAGCAGAGGAAGTGGAAGTGGAAAAGAAAGGATCCAGGGAAGTGGGCCTGTTTAAAAAAGTTCTTTGGAGTAACTCCGTTTGTGTTGTCTGGATACCAGCAGTTCACTTCACAGGTTAGCAGGCAGCGGCAGCTCCATCCACTCGCAGACACTCCACTTATACACCAGCAGTCCAGTTTTGTAGAGTCAGGAGAGCAATAGTGGTGACATGACCTAGCACAGACAGCCAGGCCTCAGTCTCAGCTGGAGTCAGCAGGAGGGACCTGGAGGGACATCAGGACAAGTTCTCAGCTGTACCACTCTCAGGGAAGCAAAGATCAACGAAGACATGAGACCCACAAGCCTTGCACAGCTAGCTGTGCCAGCAAGCCAAGCTCTGTCTCTGTCACTCCGTGGAGTCCTATTTATCACACCTTCCAAACATCGCGTGTCTTCCATGTGCCTTGCCTCAGCATGGGTACATCCAATCAGCCCGAGTCCTTGGGAGTGGTGAAGTTTTTTGGTGCATTTCTCTCTATGGAGTCCTGACAAATGCAGCTCAACTACACAGTGTAAGGCAGGCCGATACATTCTTGTTAGCAAAGAATCTTTCACCACCTGTCCTTTCATGTCGTGCTTGCTTTCCCAGAACATCCTCTCTCCTGTGTCTGCTTCAGCAAAACTTTCCTTCACGAGTCTGCCTTAGCCTTTCACCTGCGTCCACATCAGCTAAACGTTTCTTCAAGTGTTTGCCCCAGCTAAACACCATCCAACCGACTTTCCAAAGAACCCTTATGTTTCTGCTTCAAGAGGCAGTCAAAATTCTCCTGAGATCTGAATGACTCTCTCCCTCCCTCTCTCTCTCTCTCTCTCTCTCTCTCTCTCTCTCTCTCTCTCTCTCTCTCTCTCTCTCTCTCTCCTCTTTTTATATAAGCCACTCTCCTTTGCATTGATGGCCTCTTTTTTCACTAATTTTTGTTGCACACATATATGCAGTGTATATGCATATATATTTCAAGATATCACCTGTTTAGCCCATGTAGTGTTACTTGTATGTGTATTTTCAGGGCTGACTGTTTGGCATTGGTCCGCTCTTCCCTGGGGAGGAGTACCTATTCCACACCCAGCTTTCCTCAATTGCTTGTAGTTCTTTGTCTAGGGCTGGGGCCTTGTGGGCTTTTCTGGACGCAGTTTGGCGTGGTCATTGCTGTTGTCCTTGTTCAGCTCAGGGTTAGGGGGCCATGTTGATGAGACTTGGCGAGTGCCACTTCTGGTATTACTAGGAGACACAATCTCACAGCAAATTCCCTGATCCCCTGGCTGTTACAATCTTACCATCACCCCTTTGAAAATGTTTCCTGAGCCTTGGGTGAGGGAGTGCTTTGCAATTGTTTCCGTTAGGACTGGCTCCATAAATCTGCATGGTGATTGGTTATTGTTTTTTGTAATAATCTCTGTTGCAAAGTTTCCTCGCTGAGGGGTGAAGATGACACTTATCTGTGGGTATGAGGACAAATGTTTAGATTGTTGTTAGGGATTATGCTGGTTTAGTAAATTGGTGGTTGTAGGTTCTGCCCCTATAACCGTGACTTCACTAGCACTGACTAGCTAGCAAGGTTTCTAGTTCCAAGAATAGTTTCTCTCTTGTTGAGTGGGTCTTAAGTCTAATTAGAGAAGTGGTAGATACTACCAAGGTATGTGTGCCACTACTACGCCATTAAGGTTATTGTGCTATGCTGGTCACTGATATGGTACACAGGCATCATGTCTAGGTAGGACTTTTGGCTGCTTCCCACCTTTGGAAATTAGCATGGTACCTTCTTGTACTGTGAAAATGAGCTCTCAGAGGAGGGCCATTCATGTCAGCTCCAGTTCAGGGGTCTCTGAGCCTTGTTTCTGAAGTACATGGTGTCCTTAGCACATCCTCTGAGTGGATGGAGAGGGCGTAATGAAGGACAATAGGCTCTATGGTTTAGGGGTCTCTTGAACAGCCTAGGCCAAAAACTCAAAAGAGGGCTTCTCATATCTGCTGTTAGGGGTTTTTGTTAAGTGGTCTTTGGCTCTTGGAGGGAGCATGTCAGCTCAGATGGGAAAGGTTCATTAAAACTATACATGTGGATTGACACACAGAATTACGTGCATTACACATTGTCATTCAGTAACTAGTACTATGACTCCTTCTGGCCTTTTCACTTTACTGTTCCCTATTTCTGTTTCCTATACACCTGCCTCCCCACTTCTCCTGTATTTACGCTCCTCCTCCCTAAATCTCCTCCCTTCCCCATTCCCCTATTACCTGTATCCTCCCATTTTCCTCTCTATTGCTCCCCAACACCCCTATCCTGACAAGGACCCTGGTTTACTTTCCTGGTTTCTGTAGTTACTTCAGGTTATATACCCAGATCTAAAGATTTGAAGCTAGGAGCCTCCAACAAGAGACTATGCAAACTTTGTCGAAAAGACTTTCTCTGACCCTGTAATTCCAGCAGAACTCCACGTGGTTTAAGAATAATTGTCAAGGGGATGTGTCAGTTACTTTTCTATCTCTATGATAAAACACTATGACCAAGGAAATTTATAAAAGAAAGCATTTAACTAGGATTACAGTTTCAGAGCATTAGAGTCCATGATGGTGGAGCAAAGGTGTGGCAGTAGGAAAATCTAAGAGCTTACATCTTGAACCACAAACAGGTGACAGAGAAGACACTAGAAACAGTGTGAGTCTTATGAAACCTCAAAGCCTATGCCCAGTGACCACTTCCTCCAACAAAGCTATACTTCTCAAACAGTTTCACCAGCTGGGAACTAAATGCTCAAACATATGAGCCTATGGGGGTCATTCTCATCCAAACCACCACAAGGAGATAATATTGAATTTGAATAGCAAATAGAAGAAATTGAATTAGGTTCCAAATTCATCTCCTGAGCTGCAGGTATCTAGAGATTTCCCAGTCTAAGCTCTGTTGTCATTCAAACATTTATTTTTATTATTTGTTTATATCTATATGTGCATTTATAAATGTATGTGGTTAGGTGATCATGCATGTAGGCACCCTCACAGGCCAGAAAGGCGTAGGGATCCCCTGGAGCCTGAGTTGTAAGTGACTGGATGTCTTCCAACATACGTGCTGGGAATCAAACTCTGATCCTCTGCAAGAGCAGAATGCGCTCTTAACTGCTAACCTATTTCTCCAACTCTAAGTCCTCTATTTTCTTAACTGTAAAATAGATCATCAAGCCTCACTAGAGAATTCATGGGAAACATCAGGCCTATAGTAGACACTTGGTAAAGGCTGTTTAACTATCTCAAACTGGCTGTGGCTACTCTATGTGTTTTATTAAAAATATTCATAACAATTGTTTGATCTATTGAATTCTCCTAACAATCATGCCTCCTTCCCTTAGTTATAGTAAATTTAAATGAGTTAATACATGTAAGTTATCTGCTACCAGATAGGTACTTAAAAAATAGCCTATCGTCATCACCACCACCACCACCACCACCACCACCACCACCACCATCATCATCATGACCACTGCATTAAGGGATAAACCCAGAGTCTCATGCATAGTAGGCAAGCATTCTGCCACTGAACTACAACTCCAAACTCCTCTCCAATTTTTTATATTTCAGGTTGATACTGAACTCCTAAATTCAAGTAATCCCTGGTCCATATTTGCAAATGTTGGGATTATTGGCAACTACTACTGCACCTGGCTGGCATTTCTTATTGATAGTTTCAACTGTAGGTGATTTGTGCTACGATGATATGGGACAAACATTCAGAACTATTTGTTGTGGTTATAGTTATTTTACAAATAGAGTCCTTGCCCCTTTCTGACTATTTAGGCATAGGTTTGGGTTCTTGTAAACTACCTAAGTTTTGAATTCAATTTTTAAGAGTTGTGTACTGGTTGCTGGCATTTCAAAAGAGAAGGCACAGGCAGAGAGAGCAGACACTCGGAGACCTGCCTGTTGCTGGGCTCCTTACTGCCTCCTGTAAGGCCCTAACCCAAGGCTTGCTATGATCTGCTCCTATCAGCTCCCAGAGCTGATTCTGCATTTTTCTCCCCAGCTCTGTTTTAGTGAGTTGTTCAGGCTCCATTGAAGCAGTTATATAACAAAAAACTGGCCAGTACCAGAAACCACACAGTTCCTCTCAGCATTAATTAAACATTTACTAGCACACACCAGTATAAAGACTTCAAAATGTGTGTTTCATTTTTATGAAATTTTCTAAATTATTTCTTTTCTCTTTTTAAGGTCAAAATTACAAAGAAACCCTGGAGAAAGGAATAGAAAAACTTCTTGGATGTTTCGTTAATCCAGTCTGAACCATTGCCCTGTTTACAAGTTCTCCTCCTCAGTCTGCATCTGCTTTTGGCCAAATAGAGGAAGGAGTTTTCAAACTCGCCTACATCCTTGGCAGAAACTGATGTACCACTTAGCCCTAGGAACCCCATCCAGAATTTTCCTTAGTTCCATTGGACTACTGTCTCTGGAAATGTCTGTAGATGTTTGTTACTGACTAGCAGGAAATTCTCCTCTGTAATCATTGCCTGGGGTTAGCTAAGCCTTGTTCTAAGCTCATGGAAGCTACCAATAGCCCCTGGATCTGAAGTCCAGAATGAGAGTGACTTTTTTTTCTGAAGAGAAGCTGAATGACGGGAGAGCCAGTAATGGAGTGAAGTTCTACTGAGGTGTCTCTGGGAGAAAAAAAGCAGACATCTTAGATGGGGGCTGGGGTTGGGGCTGTCTGGAAGGAACAGAATTGAAACCAAGAACTCTGAGGTGCAGGAGAATGAGTGGAATAGGAAATTTATATTTGTGACATTCGGGAACTGGGGGCCAGTAAGATAGCTCAGAGGGTAAAACATTGCCTTGCACACACAAGGATCTGTCTGTGGTCCACCACCAGAACCCGTGGTTTTTAAAACCTACACATGACAGCATGCCTGTGATTCCAGTGCCAATACAACGGAGAAAGATAGCTTTTCTGGAGCTCGCTGGCCAGACAGTCTAGCCTACTAGGTGAGTTCCAGGCCAAAGAAACACCATTTAAAAAATTTGAAAGATGGACAGTGTTAGTTGAAAAGAGGCACATTCCTGGACAGATCACTCTGAGCCAGCACTGTTCCCACAAGAGAGGTCTTTTATTAAAAGGGGGAGGGGAAGAAGCGAGGAAGAGAAAAAGAGGCAGATGGGTTGGAGTCTCTGTCTTTTATTCAGGCTGTGGTATAGGTAACCCAGGTGATGCAGGTAAGGCATGCCCCGAGAGTGTGCAGTGGTTGTCATGGCAACAGATACAGGCGGGTCCTTGTTGCCTAGGGATGACATCATCACTGGGTTCAGAGGCTGGCTGTCATCAGTTTCTAGGTAACAGATAGTGCCTGGAGGACAACAGTCAATGAGGTCCTCTGGTCTCCACACACAAATGCACCCACAAAAGAACTGGAAGTTGGGTGTGTGGTGGTGCACAACTATAATCCCAGAGCTTGGGACACTGAGTCAAGAGAATGGCCATGAGTTTAAGTAACCTATTCTATAGAATGAGAACAGTAGCTACTTGTATTACGAAGGCTAATCATGTTCCCCCCAAAAAACTGTTTGCATGCAGCTTCTGTGAACCTACCCTCCAGTTGGTTCTGATTGGTAAATAAAGATGCCAGCAGTCAGTAGTTGGAGAGGACAGATGAAGGCAGGATTTTAGAAGTTCCCAGGCTTGGGACTGGGAGGAGAGGGAAATCTGCCATGCTTTAGGAGAGTGTGGAGAAAGGAAAGACAGAGGCCACCATGGGGTAGAGAAGCAAGGGGAGAGCCCTGGGCTCTGGGCCAAGAAAGCACGGCCCAGAGGGCTGCACGAAAGGGTCCGGAGCGGCCAAGATGGAACATAGAAATTAGTAAGTAGTAACTCAGAATTACCAGCGGGAGGTAGATTCTAGCAGCAGAGAAGTTAGGCAGTCGCTGAGCTACTGTGCTGCTTAACGCATATTAAAATATAAATGCTGTGTGTGTGTGTGTGTGTGTGTGTGTGTGTGTGTGTGTGTTTCATTCGGGATTGTAGCTATTAGCCATTGAGGCTAGTAGCAATTAATAAATATTAATTTCATAGAAAACAATGTCATCCAAGGGTATATAACAAGACCTGTCTTTAAAAAAAACTACGAGAAGGCATGGTGGTGCACACGTTTAATCCCAGCACTCAGGAGGCAGAGGCAGGTGGTTCTCTGTGAGTGTGAGGTTAGCCTGGTTTACAGAGTTAGTCCAGGACAGCCAAGGCTGCACAGAGAAACCAGCTCTCCAAAAAAAAGGGGGGGTTGTTCTTGTTGTTTTTGTTTGTTTGTTTGTTTGTTTTTTGGAGGGGGACCGGGAAAGGGAAAATTTACATGTAAATAAAATATCTAATAAAATATATATATATAAAAACAAAACAACAAAACAAATGAAAAGCAAGCAAACAGATAATCAAAGGAAAACAACCGGATCAATTTTTGTAAAGAGGGGATGTCATGTAAAAGAAAGTGAAACAGTGAAACACACTGTCAAAAAGGCTTGAGGGCTTCCCTGTAGACTTGGGCTACTCTCGAGTGTCGACAGACTCTCTTTGAAAACTGAGTACCCTTCCAGGAAGAGAAGCCACGACAGCCTCCCTACCTGCTGACGGCTGAAGCGCAGACACTAAAAGCAGATTGTGTGCGGAGGCAGACGTTTTATTTCCCATGCAAAACTGAAACAAAACCAACTGCATTTGGACGGCAGTCTGTTTCTGTTCTCTGAGTGTTTTAAAATGGGTTTTCGAGGTAGTGGACTTAATCTAATGCGTGTTTGGTTAGTTCTTAATTATTAAAAATTTGAGTAAATTTGAAGAAAATTGTTGTCCTTATAGTTCTGGCTCATTTTCATTCAACTAATCAAAAAATATGTACATGTTACTTTATTTAATAATAATAATATACCAAAGATAGATACTGTCTATCGTGGCAGGAGTTAACAAACAGGATGCTTTACTCTGCAGAGTCAGCAAACATAAACACCTAGAACATGTCCTAAGTGTGATTGGCCTCTGACAAAGAGACTAGATTGATATTAGCCTTGTCAAGTGCCCCTATCACATGATAATTATTCCACATGATCGCCACAGAGCTGTCCTAAGAACAGGTTTTAAATGTATTTTGCTTGGCAAAGCCTTGCTCACATCCAATGGACAAGACTAGGAAAGCATACTTCTTTTGTGTTCCAGTTCTCATCCTGGTTGTTTTTTTGTAAGAATCTCCAGCAGGGGGACAGCTTCATTACTGTGGTAGAGCTTGGGGCATCTGTTGGAGGCATTTATCTACTGACCATAACAACAATAGTTAATTTTTCTGCAAGTTGTGGTCATATGAACTCTCTTGTTATAATTAAGATGAAAGTCTATAAAAGCCTAGAGAGGTTTTCCATGAGAGGTAGCCCATTAGCTCTCGTCGTTTGTTTCTTGTTCTTACTTATCGTGGTGTCTTGAAAAAGCGATGTCCCCCATAGGTTTGGACATTAAATACTTGGTCCCCAGTTGGTGCTGGTGTTTGGAGAGCCTTAGGGTTCACAGCCTTGGTGGGGGAGGTGCTCTCTGGAGTAGTCTTCGAGAGTATATAACCCACTCTTCCTCCCATTTGCTCTGTCTCTGCTTTGTGCTGGCAGCTGAAGATGTGAGATCTCAGCTTCCTCTTCCTGCTGTCATGTCTGATCCTGGTGGTCGTGCCTCCCCAGTTTCTCTCTGGAACCATAAGCCAAAATAAAATTTCCTCCTTCTGTTGCTTTTATCACAGCAACAGGGAAGTAACAAATACATTCACCAAAGGCTTCGGATAACATAAGAAACACTGGCACTCCAAGAGTGAAAGCATATGAGTAAAAAAAAAAAAAAAAAAAAAAAAAAAAAAAAGACTTTATTAGTTAATTATAAAGCATTTACTTTACTCCTTGGTCTCTGTCACAGCAAGAGGTACAAGAACAAAATCTTAAATTTAAGATATAACAAGAAATTACATCAGAGGAACAGCCAAAGGCTGGAATGAAAGAAAACATAGTAAGGGTGTGGGGTTCAGATTATCAAAGAAATCCTTCAAACACCAATGACAAAAATGCTCATGACAACCAACCCCGAAAGGAGACTGATTCCATTAACCCCTACTGTTCTTCACTTCTCTTGGATCCAGAGTTTGCCATGAAACTTAGTGAAATCCCAAATGCCAGGACCTTCCTATTAAAATCAATTTTATTGAGTTATGATTTATTTTTCTTTTGTTATGAAGAGACCTCATGACCAAGGCAACTTATAAAAGAAAATGTTTAATAGGCACCCTGCCTATAGTTTCAGAAGGTAAGTCCATGGTCGTCTCGTTGGGAAGCATGGCAGCAGGTACACAGGTATGGTGCTGGAGTCCTAACTGAGAGTTTACGTCTACTCAGAAGCAGCCGGGCAGTGGTGGCGCATGCCTTTAATCCCAGCACTTGGGAGGCAGAGGCAGGTGGATTTCTGAGTTTGAGGCCAGCCTGGTCTACAGAGTGAGTTCCAGGACAGTCAGGGCTATACACAGAGAAACCCTGTCTCGAAAAACCAAAACAGAAGCATACAGTAGAGGGAGGGAGATGTGGAGGGAGAGGGAGAGGGGGGAGGAGGGAAAGGGGGAGAGAGAGAAATGGAGATAAAGAGAGGGGTTAAGGAAGAGGGAATGAGAGAGACTGATCTGTTGTAGGCTTTTAAAACCTCAAAACCTATCCCTAATGACAAACCTCTTCCACAAGGCTAATCCTTCCCAAAACAATTTCACCAACTAAGGACCAAACATTCACACATGAGCCTGTGGAAACAGTTCTCATCCAAACCATCACACGTTAGAGTTAGTATGCAATAAGTCCCACTTGCCTGCCTTTTAAGGTTTATTTTAAATTTATTTTTAAGTGTGTGTGTGTGTGTGTGTGTGTGTGTGTGTGTGTGTGTGTATTTGTGTGCTTGCATGTGGGGGAGCATCATCTGGTGATTGGGTTACAACCAATTGGGTAAAAGCCATTCAGCCTGGGTGCTGGGAACCAAACCTGGGTCCTCTCTGAAAGATTAGTACTCTCTTAATCGCTGAGCCATCTCTCCAGCCCCAGATCCATCTGTTTTTTTTGTTTTTGGGGTTTTTTTTTATGTGTACATGTGTGTGATAACATGCACAGCTGCCCAGTCATCACCACAATCCAGAGCATCTCCGATTCCCAAGCAGCATCCCCACACCAAGTGCCTCCAGTCTCTCTTCACCATCTCCAGCCTTGGGCGATGCTAATCTGGTTTCTGTTGCTACAGCTTTTCTTTTTCTAGAATTTCATATAAGCGGGATCACACTTCATGCCATCTTCCACATCTGGCTTCCTTTTCTCTAGGCGTAGCACTTGTGAGAATTACTAGGTTATTGCCTATATCTGTGGTCAGTTTCCTTTTGATACGGAGAGGTACCCCATTGTAAAGCAATTCCCCCAGTCAAGTTATCCACTCACCAGTTGATAAATATCTGAATGGTTTGCAGCTTTCAGCTACCGTAAATAATACTGCTATAAACATTCACGCTTACATTTCACGTGGACACATGTTTTTATTTCTTTTCCGTAAACATCTCAGAACTGAACTACTGGGACATGGGATAAGTTTATATTTCATTATTGGCAAAATGCCAAGTTGTCTTCCAGAGAATGACACCATTTCTCCGACTCCACTGGTGACCCAGGAGCGTTCCAGGTGCTCCACATCCTCACCAACACATGGAATTTAAAGTAATTTTAATGTAGGTGACTCCCTGTAATGAGATTACTTGTGTTTTTAGTTTGCCTTTCCTTAGCGGCAGGTGATGCTGGTCAGTTTTTCACATCCCTATTTACTGTTCCTACATCTTCCTTAGGGAACTGGCTGCTGAAACCTTTTACACATTTGTTTCTCATTTATTACAGGGTTGTTATTTATATATTCTAGCAGTATTTTTATGACATTTATCTGTTACATTTTGCCCACATCTGTGGACAGCATTCCTTGAATCTTCTATACTTTCTGTAGTTGTTTTGTCTGCTTATTACATAGATATGCATATATTATATATATTAGGAGACACATATTAAAATTTCTTAATGCAATCAATATTTGTCTACTTCTTTTACTTCATTTCACTCCACTATTGGTTTAGGTTTACAGAAATGTTACCGAGGTAGTGCAGGGAGCAGGGAACTCTGAAATCTCAGTCTAGTTTCCCCTCTAGCATCTTTCACTGTCACACAAGGAATCATCACCAGTGTACGTTAGCGTTGACTCAGGGCCAGTGTTATTCCATTTCACTAGTCGCTTCCTTCCACCCTATTCCTATTCCACAAGCCAGTCTAGAATACATTACATGCCGCCATCCCGTCTCCTTAGCCTTACCTGATCTAGGACAGTCTCTCAGACTTTCCCTGTTTTGAACGCCTTTGTGAGTTTTCAGACATCTTGTAGATGATCCTTCAGCATGAGTGTGTCCTTTTTTCCCCATGTCACACATGTATTAGAGGTTTGGGGAAGGAAAAAGCCGCAGAGGCAAACTGCCATTCTTGACACACCACAGCAAAGGTAATTTGTACCTCTGTACTGTGACTGACAGCACCAGTCACGATTCCCCAGCCAGGACTCAGTACTGCAACACTGCCCACGCCTTCCTTTCCAAATTCTACTCTTTGTAAAAATGTCACTAAGCATAGTCACACTCAAGAGGACACTGGGAAGATATGTATATTACATATAGATATGTATTATACATAGATATGTAATATACATATCTTCCCATTGTCCATATATATATATATATATCTTCATATATATACATATATGTATATGTATATACATATATGTGTGTATACATATGAATTCTTCAGGGAGCTTTGTCGCTTATTACCAATTTTTTTTTAATTTATTTGAACATTTTAACACCCATGTTGATCTGTGAGTGTTTATTTTATACTTTAGGATATAATTCAGTATTACATTATGTAGTCTGTTGCTCATACTTTGGCCACCAGGAACATTTCATCATGGTTCCAGATCTATCAGTCGTTTTTGAGGGTTTTGTTTATTTTGTTTTTGTTGTTTCTTTGTTTTAGGTTTTTGGTGACAAGATCTTTCTATGAAGCCTTGGCTGCCCTGGAACTCATCACGCAGACCAGGCTAACCTTCAACTCATAGAGCTGAACTCTAGCAATCTGTGCCATGCGAATGCCAGGATCGAAGGTCTGTACCACCATGCCCAGCTCTGTTCCACATGTTGAAGCTCTCTCACTAGGTGAGTACTTACTTAGGTGTAGTTGTGTTTTCCTGAAGAAGTTTCTCCTCTCTCATTAGGAAATTTCCATTTTTGAAGGAAGCCTTTGCTAGCTATGCAACTAACAGAAAATTAAGCACAAATAGAAAATGCAAGCCATTAAAAACTAAACAAGGAGAGATCAAATGGCCGAGAAAGTATGACAGCCTTACGAGCCATTAGAGAAGCGCAGCTAAGAGCTACATTGAGACTCCATCTCACAAGTCAGAAGGGCAGCCATTCAGGAAGAAAATAACAAATATGGGCCACAATGTGACCTAAGGAAACCTGTATGCTCTTGGTAGAATGTAGCTACTCTAATCATGTTGGGGACAGTTGGAAGCAGCAGTACCATGTGACCCAGCTGTGCCACTGGTAGGCACCTACTTGACAGGCTCTAAGTTAACATATCACAGAGATCCAGTGTGCTAGTGTTTACTGCAGCCCTATTCACAGCATCTAAGTTATAGAATCAACCTCGGTATCTAACAAGAGAGGAATGAATAAAGACAACATGGTGTGCATGACCGATGGAATTTGGTTTCCAGCCATACAGAGGAACAGACTTGCATCATTTGCAGAAAACAGATGAGACTGGAGATAACCACAGTCAGAGAGTTAAGACAGTCTCAGAGGGCTAGAGAGATGGCTCAGCGGTTAAGAGCACTGACTACTCTTCCAAAGGTCCTGAGTTCAAATCCCAGCAACCACGTGGTGGCTCACAACCATCCGTAAGGAGATCTGACGCCCTCTTCTGGTGCATCTGAAGACGAAGACAGCTGCAGTGTACTTAGATATAACAATAAATAAATCTTTAAAAAAAAAAGAGAGAGAGAGTCTCAGAAGCAGATAGCAGATGTTTCCCCCTTGGTGGATACTACATTTGGTACATATGCATAAGTGAATATATGTACATATGACGCGAATATCCAAGTGAAAGTGTGAGGAGCATAGGGGATGGCAGACAGGGAAGGAAGGAAGGCGCTGGAGGGGAAGAAAGCCAAATGCTCAAAGGATGTTATAAACTAGCATAAAATATTCTTATGAAAATCATTCATACAAAGAAACTTCTCCTGTCTTTGGTGTTATTTCTCCTGTGTGATTCGATAGCCTAAGCTTGTGAGACTTATTTTGAGGTCTATTTTAAAAATCCAGGAAGTTTCTGTAAAGTCTTTTGCCCTGATGGATGAATTGGATGAGTGTTATCTTGGTTATCTCTCTCCAAGCCTCAAAAGCAGTAACTGAGTCACACCACCAGGTCAGAATCTGTCCAAGCAGAAATCAGTTGGCAGGAGAGAGCTGAGATGCTTAGAAATATTTTCAAATATCAGACTCGAACCTTCTCAAACCAACAGGAAATTAAAGTCCACTGCAAACTCCTTTATCAAGACGCACGACCCAGAATGATTCAAAATGAGAAGATGGATGCCTGATTCATGAGTTTGGTGTGTGAATGCTTTGGTTATTTCCCGTGCCTTCTTTCTTCTGTCTTCCTCTGTTTCTTGTAAACTTTTATAGATGTTCCCCGCCATTTCTCCATCTAGCCTGTCTCTTTCTCTTCTGTCATTTGCCCCTTTCTC
>JADRCD010199688.1:307-22515 GCA_019843815.1 Montemys delectorum
TGTAAATATAGAAGCTAATGGTTAAGTAAGGAAACTCACCATATTTTACAATTTGATGCTTAATCACTTAAATGGGTCTCAGTAAATGATACTCTCCCATGCTGTTTTCATATCAGCATTTTCCCAAGGTGAAACACTAGACTTGTGGGCTTACTAGAACAGAGACACCTGGCAAAGTTCATAATCACCCAAGACAATGTGACATGCTTCTGTGGCCCTGCCTTCACCAGCCAGGAACACATCCTAGATAGAGCCATACGAGTCAGCATAAAACTTGGAGAGTCTGTAAGAAGAGACAAAGTATTCATGTAAGCGATTAGAAGCAAGGAGAACAAGAGGACCAGAATCAGGACACAGCGCTGGCTGTTGATCTCCTTTGCAATATAAAGAATGCAGAGACATGCAAGCAATTTACATTTGTGTTTTGTTATCCTAACATCTTTGAAAGAGACATGGGTTTCAATAAAATAAAGGTTTTTTTCCTTAATAGTAATTATGGCAATGATAACTCTAATTTATATTACAATTATCATTTTCTATAGTAGGTCCTCTCAGGCCATGTTATTGTAAACATGTAAAATCTGCTTTCTTTTCCCTTTTTTCTCCTTAATTTGGTTTAAATTCTTGTTAAGGGAAACATGGACACGTGAGGATAAAATGCTGGTAGTTTAATCCCTTCCATTGTGGATTAGAAATATAATGGAAACCTTGTCTATATAACTGAGCTGTGTATGTTTACAGTGCACTCTCAATACAAAAGCCATAAGGATGGGGAAACAATGTGGGAAGGTCAGAGCCCAGGCATTGCAGATTTGCTAGCAACTTGCATCCCTGAGTAGGAGTACTGGGAATTCTGCAGCCTTTCTCAGTTTTTAAAGATTTTTCTAACCACCCTAGCAAATAAACAAGCTAAGAATAAAGCAGACTATAAAAAGCAGTTGAACAATTCTAGGAGTGGTGGAGCCTTTTGTCCCTCTTCCGAAGTGTCAACTGGCCCTTCCCCTGTGCTGGGCTGGATGCCAAAATTGAGGCATAGGGGACATTCTATAGCAGATTTTTGCATTGCTCAGTGAAAGGCAGGCCTTTATTTTCAGATTAGAACTCTGACAGCTAAGCCCTTGTGTAAACCTCAACATGTCTCTTTCCAGCAAGTAGGCACGCAGTGTCTCGGGCAGCACTGGCCATTATTACCACAATTACAGAAGGTCTAAGCTCACATGCACCTGGGAGGAAATTTACAGGGATCCCAGGAGCATCAGGTATTCTCAAGTGCACTAACTGCAAGCTAGTTTAGACTAGCTGTTCTGAGATATACAAGCTCCATCCCTTGGTGCTTAAGCATTTCTCTAGAGGGATTTTGGGGGTCCTCTCTCTCACACTGTTTCCTCATTTATAAGTCAAGATATAGCAGTTTGAATCATGACGGCCAAAGTAAGGCCTTTTGAACTTAATTCTGTCTAGGATCCCTCCTTTCTTAGGCCCCACAACTGTTTATTTGTGGTTTTGAACTGGGTGTAGCAATTTTGGATGCTCCAAAAAACTAAGATTAATATGCAATGATCAAAGAAAATAAATACAGAGAGTCATAGTGAATCAGTCTTTACTGTGACTCCCGCATTTATCTACACTTATCTCTCTCAATTTTTCGGCTAGAAACAAAGGGAAAGGGTGGAAACCCCAATTAAGGCTGATGAAAATATTTATCTCCCTGCCTGTTTATACATTGTTCTTATTTATATCTGTCTATTACAAAAGCATGAAAAACTGAGGGCTGCTCTATGACTAGATTAAGGATGACTAGAAATCAGAGCACATATACAGACCTGCATTAATAGAGTTTCTGAACGTTTGAACAGAGTTCCTCCGTTGCTTAGAAATTGAGGTCAAGAGAAGGGTGCACTGCTCTTACTGGATGTGCTGTCTTATCTCTCTTGTTCTAGTTTTGAATTGGTTCTTTGTTATTCTGCTTCTGTTTCCTTACTATTTATCTCTGTTTAGTTCTGCCTTTCTTACATCCCCTTCAAAAGTCTTTATCTATTCTAATAGTTTTAATCAGATTTACTGTGGTTATTTCCTTTGCCCTTTTGGTAAAAGTCTATCCCAAATAAATATTTATCATCACCTTCCTAGGTTTTCTTAGAGCCTGGGAAAACATCTCCATCAACCTCAGGAAGCAGTCCTCACATCGACATGAAGAGGAGTGCTAGCCTTTCTAGTTATGCTTTGAAGTGTGGCTATTGAAGCTAACAGTTCTTGATAATGAATCATATTTCTCACTTAGAAGAGGTCCAGAATAAGAACAATTACCATCTGAAATATTAGAAATGCAGAGCCTTCCTCATCATTTTGCAGATGCTCTGATTGTCCATTCTCTAGCTATGCATTAGGAAACAACTCTCAGCTTGCTTTTTTTTTTTTATCTAGATAGATTTGCAAATAGCTATTAACATTAATATAGATATATTATATATGACTTAAAGTTTTAAAGAACAGATATGTTTACATGAATTTTAGGAATCAAACAATAGAGATCAAGACACAAAAAACAATCTAACAACCTAGCATCTATTACATACATTAAATAAAATACTGTAGGAAAATAACAGAATACTTCTTCTTTTTTTGGATTTTTTTCTTTTTCTTTTTCTTTTTTGGGTCTTTCAAGATAGAGTTTCTCTGTATAGCCTTGGCTATCCTGGAACTCACTCTGTAGACCAGGCTGACTTCGAACTCAGAAATCCACCTGCCTCTGCTTCCCAAGTGCTGGAATTAAAGGCTTGCGCCACCACTGCCCTGCTGGATTTTTTTTATTAGATATTTTCTTTATTTACATGTCATATGATATCTCCTTCCCCAGTTTCCCCTCCCCAAAAAACCTACAAAAAACAAAAAACAACAAACAAACCCCTGTTTCCTCCTCCCTCCCCCTCCCCCTACTTGCCACCCTACCCTCTTCTGCTTACTGGCCCTGGCATTCCCCTACACTGGGGTACAGAACCTTCAAAGTGTCAAGGGCCTCTCTCCCATTGATGACCAACTTAGCCATCCTCTACTATACATATGCTGGAGCCATGAGTCCCACCATGTGTACTCTTTGGTTGGTGGTTTACTCCATGGGAATTCTGAGGGTACTAGTTAGTTCATATTGTTGTTCATCCTATGGGGCTGCAAACCCTTCAGCTCCTTGGGTCCTTTCTCTAGCTCCTTCATTGGGAATCCTGTACTCAGTCCAATGGATGGCTGTGAGTCTCTACTTCTATATTAGTCGGGTACTGTCAGAGCCTCTCAGGAGACAGCTATGTCATGCTGGATTGTCCTTCCTTCGGTCTCTGCTCCATAGTTAGTCTCTTCAATTTCTTCCATGAGTATTTTGTTCCCCTTTTAAAGAAGGAATGAAGTACTCACACTTTGGTCTTCCTTCTAACAGAATACTTCTTAATTCAACTTGATATGATTATCACTGTTCCTTTCTTTCAAGACTTAAATATACTACAAGTTCTTAGAGGAAAAAGGTGCTTTTATTATTTCTGTGTTGTAACTAATTGGCACAATTTCCAATGCATATTAAGAAATCTATCAATAATTTTGAAGAGAAATACTATCCTATATTGAGTAAAAAGTTCAGACAAGCAATTCTGTGTTACATTCTATAGTGTATTATTATATTATATCTCCCTTTTCTTTATAAGAGAAAATAATAATTTGGCTTGTTGCTGTTAAGTAATTAATATGATATAAAATTATATTTGTTTTTAATGATAATTTTATTATAATAATATTTTCATACATATATACAATATATTGTGTTCATATCTATCCCCCAGTTCCACTTCTGACCCTCTCTAGATCCCTTTGTACTACATATACCCCCTCTCAAATTTGTGTTCTCTTTTTTTTATATTTTAATACATTCACACTCATTCAATTAGTGTTGCTCATATACACATGAGTATTGCCCACTGATACATAGTCAACCAGCAGTGGCCATTCCCTCCAAATAAAAATGACTTCTTCTTTTCCAGCTATCATCAACTATCAATAGCTCCTTTTGGGTTTAAGGGTTATTGAGCTCCTTGCCCATCCCTGCTGGAATTTTGATCACTTTGATCTTGTACAAACCTTATGAGGGTAACCACAGCTACTAGGAGTTGAGGCATGTAATAGCCATGCTATGTCCAGAAGACAAGATTTCACAACACCTTGTCCCATTCTGTGTGGTACACTCTATCTCCTCTTATTAAATTGTAAATGAGCTTTAATCTCAAATGCTTGTGAAAAAAATTCAAGAAGAGAAAAAAAATTCAGCTTAATAATCTTGTCTTATTTGCTTGTGACTTAATGGATTGCTGAATTATTTGAATAAATGGTTAGAAAGATGAGACATCTTGATTTTTAAGGTGGGAAAATGTGATGGAGAGATAGGGCCTTGGGAATCTTAGGAGAGGGAATGGCATCGCCAATCTAAGAGAGTGTCAATGGGGGAACAGCTGGAGGAGTAACTAGAATTAAGATAGATATTAAGGAGTACTCTAAAAAGTACAGAGGTCCTCCATGAATTATGAAAAGTCACTATGAAGACAATGAAATAAATAGAAACCACACTGTAGAGAATTCAAAAGGAAGTAGAAAAATTAAAAGGGTTAATAGTTAATCCAAATAACATGTATTGATTTTGCAAAACTCACAAAGACACTGATTTTCTGACAGACGGCTCAATTGGGTGTTTTAAATTAAAATTTAATGTTAATGTTAATTAAGGAATTTATGTTTGATTCATTGAGCATTGCTTATAGAAAACAAGTCACCTTCTAGGGTCAGACATAAAATAATTTATATTTTTGGGTAACATCAAAAGTTGTTGCCACAAACAAATGAGTACCATACAAAGATAAACCTGTGAGGAAATACAAACAAATGCATCTATGGACAAAAATATTAGAAAATTTCAAAATTCTACCAAAGAAACTGAACAAATACGAGAAATATAAAGAAGCACAAAAGGGAAGACTATTGTATCACATACATCAGAGCGTTCTCATTTGTGTATGCTCTATTCAAAACTGATGGGAATTATTGACTCTAGAGTCCTTGTTAACAATCTCAGTAAATTTATTTGAATCCATTGATCTCACTTCTGGTACACTGCAAAAGATAATGTTAGTGCCTACCTAACAGAGTTGTGTTTTAGAAATACTGTGAGGTGAAACATACTATGTATGTGTTTAAGCTATTCTACCTCCCAGAAAGAGGAATGACATAAGCATTGTGTATCACCATCATTATCTTTTTATAGATTATGTCCTAAATGATCACATAGAGTTATAAGCAGCATTTGTATACTAGTGTGTATAGCAAATATGATTTAAAAGCATGCCTGAGCTTTGTGCTTAGTAGGATCAGATAGTGGAGTTAACACAATGTCAATAATGTTCATTGACAAATTATAGAAGAGTGACTTTCATTGTTACTCCTAGCTCATGGCTTCTGAGTTCTCATGGCCAGCATAAGAGTTATAGTCTACTTAACGAACTTTTGTTGATCTTTATGACTCCAGCCTGTTTGGACATAAGCACCCTCTTTGTCTTTCTAGCAGTCTTCCCAGTTCTTTTTTTTTTTTTTTTCACCTCAATAGAATTCTGAAACTCCAGAGGATGGGCATCCATCTCATGGAGTAACAACCGCCAAGTCTAAAAACAGCCTTGTTGACCCTCCTGATTCGCATCACAGTGATGACAAATAATTATTTGTTATTCAATACATGAATATGTTGTAAATAAAATGTAGGAGGGCATTCTGTCGAATCTGTATCTAATTTGCTCATTTATTACATAAAAACTAATGTTAGTAATTTACTTTTTAGTTAATGAAACTTCAGATGAAAAAAAAAACTGAAACTTGTTAAAATTCTTTGCCAGTAACTCTCAGGTAAAATAGTGTGTTAGGCCCCCACTTCTTGATCGGTCAAGAAGTAGGGGCCATAAACGGAAGTGTTTGATAATTAATCTTCCAGTGTGAGCTTGCCTATTTCTATCTAATCATGTATATTATTCACCAAAAATTAGATCATCATAGTTGAGTATTTGTCTGTAATTTGCAAAGAAGTTGGCCGTATTTTTTTAAAAAAGTATTTCACAAGAATGGTTCTAAACAAATCTACTTATCTGGCTATACCTTTGAATTTAAAAAGCCCCCTTTTTTTTTTAAAAAAAAGTGTTTTTGGAAATTTTATCAGTTAAGATCCAATTATAGCAACCTCCCTGGTGTTGCACCTTTAATACAGTTCCCCATGTTCTGATGACCCCAACTATAAAATTATTTCCATTCCTACTTCATAACTGTAATTTTCCTACTATTATGTATTGTAAAATAAATACCTAATATGCAATATATCTGATATGTGACCTCTGTGGAAAGGGTTCAACCCCCAAAGGGTTACAGACCCACATGATGAGAACTGTAAAAGTATTTTTTTTCTTAAATAAATCATTCCATTCGTTGACATCTCAAATGATATCCCCCTTCCTGGTTACTCCTCCACAACCCCCTATCCCATATCCTCCATCTTCCCACTCCCTCTCGCCTTTATGAGAATGCTCCCCCACCTATCCATACTCTCCTGCCCCACCGCTCCAGCATCCCCCTATTCTGGGGCATCAAACTTCCACAGGACCAAGGGCCTCCCCTCCCATTATTGCCAGACAAGGTCATCCTCTGATACATATGTATCTGGAGCCATGGGACCCTAAGGCTCTGCCAGCAACTGACCAATCTAAAACTGTCCTTTATTCATGTGTTGTAATTGTTGTCTCTGGGAAGCTCACTGCCTCTGTCTGCTAACATAGGCCCAGAACCTGCAAACTTCTAACCTCGGTACAATTTAATCTAGGCTTAGAATATTTTCTGCCTCTTAGACTTACTATCTTCTCTTTTTCTTTCTTTACTCTAGCTGGCTGATTCAATGCAGCTGTTCTGGCTCAAACTCCTTTCTCAGCTGATTGATTCAATCTTACTTTTCTCTCAGCCTCTGAATTGCTCTGCTTGGCCTCAAACTAATTGTATTAAACTGTTCTGATCTCCTGGCTCTTCCTTGTTCCCTGGCTTGTTCTGTCTTCAACTGTTCCTAACTTGTTCTCTATTCATCCTGTCTCTGAAAAACTCTCCCAGTAAAACTGCTTTCTTCTTCTCGTTCTCCTTTTGTTTCTCTTCCCTTCAACTCTACTGTTCTACTTGACATGAATGCTGCTATATCCTGTACTGCACTCTCTTCATTCTAGTATTATAGGTCTCTCCCTCAAGTAGCTTCATTTCCTCTCTCTTCTCATCAGACTTGAGCATATCTTATTCTGTCAAATCTTTCTTTGATTCACCCTTTGTCTGTCACTCAATTAGACATCACTTTCAAACATGGGTGCTTCCTTCTACAAACTAACTTTAGCTTTATTGTGTGGGACTAAAGGTGAGTACTAGGAGCTGGTCTGTATTCCAGCCAGAGGGATGAAAGTTGGGTGTTTAAGGCTGAGCATATCTGAACTAGAACCAGGCTCAAATGTCTTGTAACAGGGAACTGCTATTTAGTTTGACATTTGGTTTAAGTTTGTACACTGCAGTTTACTCAATATAATCTTTAAACAAATAGTTGTTGGATTTGAAGAGAATTGTTAATAATCAACTTGAAACATTTCATTCTTGATGTTTATACTCTTATTACTAAAATAAAACAAATTTACTTTGTTTTACAAGCATATATATAATGCTGATAATGTTTACACTTTTTTTTTTTAAAATTTAGAAACGTGTTTATTTTATGTGTATGAGTGTTTAACCTACATGGATATGCACCATGTATTGGTAGTGCCCGCTGAAGCCAGAAGAGGGCATACCAATCCCTAACACTGGAATTACAGATGGTTGGGAGCTAGAATTTTATCTGGTTCCTCTGCCAAAGCAGACATTGAACCTAACTGCTGAGCCATCACTGCAGGCTTTATTATCATCATTTTTTATTGTAACAATGTTTTACTGCTGATATAGTCAAGAAATATCACTTGCAAACCATATTTTACACCACTAAATGATGAAGTCAAATACTCCATGGGATTGAAAAATCATGTAGATTCAGTCAGCATTCTCCTTTGCTTCTTCCCCAGGCCAGTATTATGTGGTCAATGCTCTTTCAGCCTGGATGTAAGAACAGCAAGATGTAGCTCTTAGGTAGCTATGTATGATCAGGAGAGAAACAGCAGCTCCTTAAGTGATAGCCCTCTGTAGCTTCCATTAATTAGAGGGTTTTTTTTTGAATTATGGTCTTTTCTATTTAAAATTAGTTTAACTATCTCCCCATTATAAATCATGAAATATCTGTAACTGAAAACTACCTGAAGATGCCAACCTCTAACTAATTTTGTTAAGGAATAAGCATTTTGTTGACTCTAATTAAAAACTTAACTTGGAGTATTAGAACTTTTATTAAGAACTTAACTTACATCCATATTTTAAAAAAGGCTATAATAAAAAAGCTTTCTCATAAAAGGTGTTTTGTTTTATAGGTGGCAAATTATTTTTAAAAATTAAGTCTTAACTTGACACAACACAATAAGATTGTTATCTTCTCAGTTTTAGTTTTAAATAATTTTTTTCCTTTTTATTGAATATTTTATTTATTTACATTTTAAATGTTATCCTCTTTCCTGGCTTTCCCTCTGCAAACCCCCTCTTCTATCCTCCCTCCCCCTGCTTCTATGAGGGTGCTCCCCTATCCACCCACTCACTCCCTCCTCACTGTCTTGGCATTCCCCTATACTGGGGCATCAAGCCTCCACAAGAAAAAGGGCCTCTCCTAACATTGATGCCAGGTAAGGCCATCCTCTACTACATACGAAGCTGGAGCCATTGGTTCCTCCATATGTACTCTTTGGTTGGTGGTTTAGTCCTTGGGAGTTCTAGGGGGGTCTGGTTGGTTGATATTGTTCTTCCTATGAGGTTGCAAACCCCTTCAGCTCCTTCAGTCCACTGGGATCCCTGTCCTCAGTCCAATGGTTGGCTTTGAGAATCCTCCTCTGTAGTTGTCAGTCTCTGGCAGAGTCTCTCAGGAGCCAGCTATATCAGGCTCCCGTCAGCAAGCACTTCTTGGCATTTGCCATAGTGTCTGGGATAGCTGTCTGTATTTAGGATGGATCCCTAGGTAGGGCAGTCTCTGCATGGACTTTCCTTCAGTCTCTGCTCCACATTATGTCCCTGTATTTCCTTTAGACAGAAATAACTCTGGGATAAAAATTTGGAGATGAGTGAGTGGTCCCATCCCCCAACAGGGGCTGTGCCTACCCTCTGGATATGGTCTCTACAGGTTCTCCAGCCCCTTTGTTAGGCATTGCAGCTAATCTCATCTCCTTTGGGTCCTGAGAGCTGCTTGCTTTCCCAGCATCTGGGACTTGCTGGTTACTGCCTGTACTGGCTGATTTTGTGTGCCAACTTGACACAGGCTGGAGTTATCCCAGAGAAGGGAGCTTCAGTTGGGGAAGTGCCTCCATGAGATCCAGCTGTGGGGTATTTTCTCAATTAGTGATCAATGGAGTAGGGCCCCTTGTGGGTGGTGCCATCCCTGGGCTGGAAGCCTTGGGTTCTATAAGAGAGCAGTATGAGCAAGCCAGGGGAAGCAAGCCAGTAAGGAACATCCCTCCATGGTCTCTGTATCAGCTCCTGCTTCCTGACCTGCTTGAGTTCCAGTCCTGACTTCCTTTGGTGATCAACAGCAATGTGGAAGTAAGCTGAATAAACCCTTTCCTCCCCAACTTGCTTCTTGGTCATGATGTTTTTGGCCAGAATAGAAACCCTGACTAAGACACTATCCATAGTTCCCCATCCCCCATTACTACACACCTCTGTTCAATTTCCTGACCCTCTGTATATCATCCCCATCTCCTCCTATACCGGATCCTGCCCTTCTTTTTCCTCCCAAGTCCCTTCCTCCCTTTATCACCTGTGAGTATTTTGTTCCTCCTTCTAAGAAGGACTGAAGCATATGTATACTTTGGTCTCCCTTACTCTTGAGCTTCACATGGTCTATGAGTTTGATCATGGATATTCTGAGCTTTTTTGCCTAGTATTCACTTATCAGTGAGTGCATACCCTGTGTGTTCTTTTGTGACTGTGTTACCTCACTCAGGATTATTTAAAGTGAAGTCACAAATGCTTGCAATAATTAAGCATATGATATTTCCTGATGTTGCCCTGCTAAGCCTTAGAATCAACTTACAGTACGGATTAATAATATTTACCTATATTTCAATGTGATTTGTTAGTTGACCTTACATAGCATCTTTCCTATGCTGCTTTTTAAAACACAATTCTACTTTGGGACCAAATTTGTTGAAGAACACCTAAGACTTACAAAACATAGAATTGACCCAGAAATTGATAAACCAAATCTCTTTATCAGTGTATCAAGTCAAATACACTTTCTACTGAGAAAATAAATGTAGACTGGTTTAGGGAGAAAACAAATCTTATTTATAAAAAAAGATGATATCGTGTTTTTCAAGAACAAGTTACCTGATGAGTTGGGAAAATGTAAAGTGCTTTAAACACTAGCTGTCCATTCCCTCAGGCTTCTCCCTTACCTTGCCCTAAATAGCTTAAGGGCATATAAATCTTTGGAAGTGACAACACTTCCGAGGCTTGAGAAAGGAGACTGGAGTATTAAGTGCCATTGGAGGCTGTGCCAACACCTGTGCTGAGCACTCGATCCTCAGCAAACCACTGCTGAATAGGCATTCCCTTTTTTTCCCCTTTTCTTTACAAAAGAGAGGCAGGAAGGTAAAGAGGTCATGGAGACTGCACAGGGCTGGCCTGCAAAGCTTTCATTTGAACTCTGCCTTACCTCAATTCCCATAAGCTGACCTAACACAGCATAGAGAATGGCTGAAAGCCTCCTACATGAGGAAAATAATCCACCTAACTGTTCCCCAAGCCTGTTGATGTAAACAAAGTATTTGCAATCATTTGACTTCACAGTACTTTGGTGCTATAGCCATAGCACAGGCTTAAGAACCAGACCATCTGCATTCTCTTGAAAACTCTGCCACTTTTGCCCTTAAGTTTTCACATTTGAACAATGAGAAAGGTTATAACGTATAAACTTACAGTTGCTAAAAATTCCACAAAGCAGTCATTGGCTAAATGAGTTTATTATTATTTGGAAGTAAATATGGTAGACTATTGATTGGTTGGTTATCAATGAATATTTTTCAGCAATACCACAGTTGTATTTTTATGCATGGGATGTGCCCTTTCCTATTTAACAATGTTTATAAATATACCATGTTATGTATTTTGTCCCGAGACTTAGTTTCTTCTATTACCGGGAAAGTTCCCTTTTCCAAAATGTCATTTTCTACACTTGTAAAATGATATACACCACAGGAGGCATAGAATGAACTAGTCCATAGAAAACCTTAGGACTGGACATAGCATTTTGTATGAATGTCATAGGCAGGTAGTAGGAAAAACATCATTGTTCTTTTTTTAAGGAAATAAAGAAATTTTTTGATTAAATTAAACAAAGAGCTAGTAGTATAATTCATATAAAACAGAGTACCTTAAATGTTTATTTTAATAATAATAAGAACAACAATAACATTAGAATTAAGCCAACCCTGCTCCCTGTGTTCCTGTACGTTCTGAGACAGGCATATAGGCATGCCTATTGTAACACACACTTATTAGTAAGAAACTCAGGAGCTCTGTCTATTGAGTGGTGAGAAACTTTCTTAAGAGTTCTTATTTGGGGCAGAGGTCATGCAAAAGATGTTTTGAATCTCACTCCACAAGTCCTATGTATTATTATTGCTCTAGCTAAGATTTCAAGGACGACACTGAGTAGTTATAGAGAGAGTATAGAATCCTATCTTGTTCTTAATTTTAATCGAATTGCTTTTAGTTTCTCTCCATTTGAGTTGATCTGGGGTTGCTGTAACTGCCTTCATTATGTTTTGGTATATGCTTTGTTTGCTTAATCTCTCCAGGACTTTAAATATGAAAAGGTGTTGGATTTTGTCAGAGGCCTTTTCTGCATCTAGTGAGATGATTCTGTAGATTCTGTCTTCCAGTTTGTTTTTTGGTGGACTACATTTATCAATTTACATATGTTAAACAATCCCTTTCTCTCTGAGATGAAGTCTACTTGATAATGGTGTATGTTCATTTTGAGGTATTTTTATATTCAATTTGCAATTTTTATTGAGAAGTTTTGAATCTATGTTTATAAGATAAATTTGTCTGTAATTTCTTCATTCCATGTTTATGTTGTTTGGATATCAGGGTAACTGTGGCATTGTGAAATTCATTGGTCACCACTATTCCTTCTATTTCTATTTTTGTGGAATAATTTGAAGAGGATTTGGTATTAATTTTTCTTTGACAGTCTGGTAGAATTCTGCACTAAAACCATCTGGCCATGGACTTTCTTTTAGGTGGAGATGGGGATTGGAGATTTTTAGTGGCTGGTTCTATTTCACTAGAGGGGTGTTTCTTAACCTTCCTAATTCTGTGACATTCTAAAACAGTTTCTCATGTAGCAACGACCTACAAACTGTAAAATTATTATTGTTGCTAACTTATAATTAATGTTGCTACCTTCATGAATGGTAACACAAATATCTTTGGAGACAAAGTTTTGACAAGAGAGTTGTGGCCCACAGATTGAGAACCAATACACTAAGGGTTATAGGCCTGTTTGAATTGGTTGCATGATATATATTGAAAAAATTATTAATTTCTTTTAGATTTTTCAACTTGGTAAAAGTATGTTTTTCAAGCATGTTCTTATGAGTCTCTTGATTTTTAAGTGTCATTATATCTTCCTTTCTATTTCTAATTTTTTTAATTTAGATATTATTTTTCTGACTTTTTAAAAATTTGGGTAAGGGTTTGTCAATATTGATTTTCTCAATTGTTTTGTTTATTCTCTGTTTAAGTTTTTGTTTGTTTCTATTTTATTACTTTTCCCCTGAGTTTTGTTAGTTTTCATCTTCTCCTTTTGGATGTGACTCCTCCTTTTTGTTCTAGAGCTTCAAGCTATGCTGCTAAGTTACTAATATGAAATTTCCCCCAAATTTTCATGTAGGCACTTAATACTTTGAACTTGCCTTTTACAATACCCTTCACTGTGTTTCATAAGTTTGGGTAAATTATATATTCATTTTCAGTTCTAAAAAGTCTTTAATTTTTTCATAAATTTTGTTATGACAATTTTTTCATCCAATAATGAGCTGTTCCGTTTCCATGAGTTTGTAAGCTTTCTGTTGGTTTTGTTCTTATCCAGCTTTAACTAATGGTGGTCACATAGGATTTGGGCATTGTTTCAGTATTCTTGTATGCATTATAGTATATTGTATACTACATAGTATACTAATATATAGTATAATGTATATAGTATAGTATACTAATATATAGTATATTGTATTCTTATATATATGTTATAGTTTATGTGTAGACTCCCTTTTCCCTTTAAAAAATAATCACAGTAGATTCACTCTTCAGGTTCAAGATCTGTCTATTCATAGGTTTAGGGAAGAATAATATGCCAGCTATGTGCTTCATTCTTTAGAGAGAACCTTAAGTCTAATCAGAAATCAGTTTGTTATTCTCGTGATGTCTGTACCAGTACAGTATTAGTAATATGTCTTGTCAATCCAGTCGTTATTGTTTCCTTCAGTGTTCAGTGCTCAATAAGATTGATGCTTATTTTTTTTCCACCAGAAACATGTACCCCAATTCCCAAAACAATGAAAGCTAGCCAATAGGGAGGAAGCTTTGTAGCCTATATCAGCTTAATTTCTTCATGTTCTATGAAGCAATTGTGTGTTATCTTCTTTAGCAATAGGGTTTAACTGTGAAGTTCTGGAGGGTCACCAAGAATATTGTCAATTGCTTGTGATATTTGGGGTTATAGGGCATCACTGGCCAATAACTCAAAAAGAAAGAAACCATTCATTCCCATCATTGGAGTATTTATTTGTTATCCTCTTGTATAAAGTAGGACATTGTTAACTCATTAAAAATAACTGGATTTAACTCTTTTAATGTATGTATATAAGGGATTTAAAGAAGCTTTTACAGTTAAGTATCCTTATCATTTTTGAAAAGTCTTTAATGCTATTTATCCCTCCCATTTTCTCTACTACTCTGCCTTTCACAATTTGTCCCTTATTCTACAATTCCATGTTAATCCTTGCTTCCTACCTTCCTTCCTTTGAAAACCTCACTCTATAACTTCTTAGTAATTTCCTGACCTCTTTGGGTATTCCAGACAAAACAGATATATTTAAAGATTCAAAGTTTAGTATCCACAAATTAGATTAAATGTAATGTTTGTCTTTCATGGTGATCAATTCTAGCTCTTTGCATTAGCCTGAAAATCTCATTATTTTGAATAGTTGAATAATAGTCCATTGTGGAAATATCCCACATTTCATTATCCATCCATCATTGTTATGTACCCAGCCTGTTTCCTTTTCCTGTTTATTGTGAACAGAGCAGTGATAGACATGAATGAGAAAATATGTCTTTAGCGTGTGTATATATCCAAGGATGGTGCAGGTGAAATGTGGTTGACTTATTTTCAGGTTTTGGACAAAGCTCCACAGTGACTTCTTCAGCAGCTGCATCATCAGTTTGTAATCCCACATGCAGTAAATAATTGTGTCCATTTCATTGTATCCATGCTAACATTAGCTGTTGTTAGTTTTCTTAGGTCTCAGTCATTGTGACTAGGAAGAGATTAAACCTCAAAGTAGATTTAATCTACATTTCTATGATGGTTAAGTATTTTGAAAACTAACAATATATTTGTTAAGCCATTTTTGTTTTGGCTTTCATCATTCAAGAAATTTGTTTATTTCTGTGCTCCATTTTAACAGATTGTTTGCTCTTTTTATGTATAATTTTTAAGTTCTTTATATATTCCAGGTACTAACCTTCTGGTCAGTGCTTAATTGTGTAAAGATATTTTCCCAATCTGTGGACTTCCTCCTCATTCAATTTATAATATATTTTGCTCTACAGAAATTTCTAAATTAGATTTATTCACTGTTGGTCTTAATGCCATAATTATTGGTATCCTGTTCAGAAAGTTCTTTCCTGACCCAATGAGTTCTATTACTGTCCTCTATTTTCAGGAAACTGACTTCTGCACCAGTGAGCTCACATGTGCTCTGTACTTCCTCCTTTAACAGATTCAGGATGTCAGGTTTTATATTGAGATCCTTGGTCCAGTCGAGTTCTATACAGGGTGATAGATATGGATCAAGATTCATTCTTCTATAAGTCAAAGAAACCTCCAGTCTTCTCAATCTGCTCATATGACTGACAAGTCAATGAAATGTTTATATAACATTAATTTCAGCCTTGATTTTTAAGGTCTCTTTCCATTTATATTTGTGCGTGTATGTGGGAAGTAATGTTTATTGACATTGTTTTTATAAGTCCAGTTTATACTATTATTAGATTAATATCTCTAGCATTGTCTTAGTATAGCACACAGTGCTATAAACTCCCCTCTTATGACTACTTTCATTGCTTCCCATAGATTTTGATGTGTTACATTTTCAAGTTCATTCAATTTTTCTTCAATTTTAACTTTTCTTCCAGAGTTGTTCATTCATGAAATTTTGATTTAGTGCTGTTTAGCTTCTATGATTTTGTATATATTCAGTCATTCCTAATATTGTTAAATTCCAGTTTTATTTCATGATGATTAAATGGTCCAATTTGGAGAATATCCCATGGGCTCCTGAGGAGAAAATGTGTTTTTAAAATTTGGGGACAAAGTTCTATAGATATCTGGGAAGTTAATTTGATTTATGACGCCATTTAACTTTGGAGTATCTCTAATTCTTTTTCAAATGATCTATGTATTGGTGATAGTGGCATGCTAAATATTCATCACTATCACTGTATTATGTTTTTAGGTCTAATAGTATTTCTTTTATAAAACTATGTGCACCTCTCAGGACTAAATGGAATGTCTTTACCAAACTCCGCACCTCAAGTTTCAGGGATCTTAATGGAAGAGGAGGAGAAAGGACTGTAAGAGCCAGAGTTGGTGGATGATGCCAAAGAAACAGTACTACAGATACAATAGGATTGATGTACACATGAATGCACAGAGACTATGACAGCATACCCAGGTTCAAATCAGACAAACTCTCAACACTAAAAAGGGAAGACTGACTAGAAAAGTCTCACCTTTACCCAAGGAGCTATTTACAAGTACATACCTGATGTGAAAAGGAAAATCATTTTTCTTAAATGATTCTACATAACAGGGTGTATCAACCATCCTCCAGGGCTGGCTATTTGGATTGTCATTTTTCTGTTGGGTAGGGCATGTTGACAAGGGAAAAAAAGACATGAAGTTGACCAGGCAGCATGTGGTGGGGAATATTTTGGAAGAATTAAGGAGGGAGAATATGATAAAAATGCATTATATAAAAATTAAATAGTTTGTAATTTATTATGTAGTAAATAATGTCTAAAAAGAATAAGGTAAGAGAAAGAAACGAAACTGGGTGCTCCAAGTATGGTATACATATGCTTATGATTGGAATTTCTTGTTGGATTTTCCTTATAATGGTGAGAAAATATTCTATTTTCTAACTTGACTTAAAAATGTTGAAACAGAAATGCCAGGTTGTAGCATTAACAATAGTTAGAAAGAGTCTGTCTGAGCAGAAAACAAATATGTAACCATTGTTAACTTCTTAAGCTGTTGTCTTCAATTCTTTATAGACTATCTAACTAAAAACATTGTACTAAATAAACATTTCAAAGTAGAAATTTTCATACATATGACTGTGGATATGTTTTTAAAAGCATCATATATTGATGACAAATGCTAAGAAAACTCTACCACAAATTATTTTCAATTTATCATTGTGATTTGTTTTCATCATCTAACATCACTGAGGCCCATTTTGACATTCTTACCCATTTCTATTTTATGGTATAAAATTCAGGAAAGTGACAAAATTAATGCTATCCATATTTTCAGTGACTTGACCCAGAAGATAGCTCATCTCTGGTCCATGCTAAACAGTCAGTGCATGACTGATTAATTAATTAGTAAAAGATGATAATTGTGATGAATTACCTTGGATACCTTATATTTTCTTTAAAATAAATGATTATCGATTCTGTTTAATATTTCAGTTATAGTCCAATGTCTTTTTAATGATAACACTTTGCAGATATGGTAATACAATATCATTATGTGCAAAATCTATGTGTTAACATTCATTTTTCTTTATAAAATGATTTTATAAAATTTATATTTATCATATATAAATAATATAGATATATTTCTAAAACATTAGAAAATCTTTGAGAACTATATAAGACAAATACAACCCCATATAGATATAGTAATTTACATTAGTTTCCCATTCATTATCTTTAAATATTTTAGGTCATTAAATACAAATATCATTCAAATATTTACTTATATATTTGTAGGTATTGATTAGTTAGCTTCTTTCTAAGTTTCTGTTACTGAGTCATAGAATATAAAAGACTTCTAATGTATATCAAAATGCCCACAATTACAGAACTTAGAAGATCATTTTGTTTTCTTAACCTCAGGCTTATCACTTAAAAGAAAGTCTTCATACTTTCAGGTATGTAAATAAAATTAGTGAAACATAATATGTATCTAGCCTAGTCACATGATAACTACATATATGCATAGTTTTACTAAATAGTAATAGCTAATGAGAAAGCTGAGCAGTTTACAATAAGTTCATCCTCACTTCATGAGCTGCAAGGAAGAGACAATTGCATCTCATGGTTTCTGCTCTCAATAATAGACAAGAGAAATAAATAGCATACATATTAAAATATTAAATATTGAGAAAATGTGTGATGCCTGCCACATAAGAGCTGTAGACAGATGATGCCAAAATTCAGGGGGAATAAAAGGAAGAATAAATCATGTCTTTGGTAATACTTGCATTATTAAATGCTAAAAACAGCCTTGCATTTTATCTAGGACAACAGTAGTGGGATGTTTATTGGTGTCTTGAGCGTGCTACTGAAAGCCATAGAGAGCTGTTGCAAGCTGATGGATTGTGTAATTGTTGCAAAGCCAGTATGGAGTCAAGTGGTGTTCTACAGAGTTCATTTGAAAGTAATAGTGCAGAAGGAGCAAAGAAACTTTTCATACCAGTAGTATATATACTCTTTAAATTTTTTAGTGCCTTGATCTTCCTGATGTTATGATGTATGAAATGTGTATATGAGTAAACTATATATTTCATCACCAATAAATCTTTCCTGGGAAAGCACAGAGAATATTTTCTAGCTGTTTCTAGTACATTCAGGATTTGATCACTTGTACTTCTACTTAGTACAGAGCAGATCACAATTAAAGGCTTCCTTCTGAAAAATAACAACCTTGTAAATATATTCAGACATTAAGATAATTTGGAGTTTTTTTTTCCTCTCAAAAATACATGCTCTCAAAGCTTAGTTCCCACAAAAGTTGGCAGTGTGTGTGTGTGTGTGTGTGTGTGTGTGTGTGTGTGTGTGTATGTGTTGTTGTTGTTATTGTTGCAATTTGAGAGATCGGATTTAAAGAAAAGTAATTAGGTCTTAATGAATCTATCTTTTGTGACTGAAATTTAAGACAAAAACCTTATCTGTCCCCATTTTAATTCCCAAATAATTGACAGATTGATCTATTAAGTTTATTAACAAGCCATAAGCCTAGACTGGGTAGATTCTGTGCCATTCTTACCCTCTAAGCCTGTTAATACTAGACAAACGTCCTGTTAATTGCCAAACTGGTCTTCTCCAGACTAGCTCTGGTCCATTTGTATCTGCTCTCTCATCATGACCTGATGAAGAATCCTCCTGGTCTCTCTCTATCTACTCCTCATGGTCCTTCTTCTACTTCTCTCTACCTGGGATCCCTGGCCAGGATTGGAAACCCAGCCTTCCTACATCCTCTGCCTAGGTTTAGGCTGAATTAGCCCTTTATCAACTGATCAGAATGTGATGGAAAAGTATGTTTACTAAACACCAACGTCAGGTGATCCTTCATAAGACTAGTTATACCTAATTCTCTGCCAGTATAGGAGTCAGCATTTGAATAAAACCAAGGACATTCTTTACACAGTGCACAAAATATCACTCCAATAATCCTTAAAAGTGATTCTGCAATCTAAGAGTGTATAGGAAGGTCTTCGTCAGATTTTGAAGGTCTGAAATCATTAACAATAGTAGGTTGCTACAAAGAGAGTCTATGCTTGGTTTTTCAGCACTTGCTCCTTGAGGCTTCTTCATCTGCTTCAACTATGTAATGGGGAAGCATCAGACTCTGCTTAGAGGTGGCATCCAGAGAGTTGAGCTAAACTTTCTTAACTTGTATACACAATAAACATTTTCCTTTATTGTCAACCTTAGATACTTTGTTAGGAAAATATGAAATGGAAAAATGTGTGATACATGCATAAGAAAATAGTACTTAAGACATTTCTCTCAGAAGAGGGGATTATTCATTCACTCTGTCCTTAGGAAAAAGTCCATTGCTTTCTGTTGATTTAGTCAGAAGATACAGTCATAGAGGACAAAATGAAGGATGAGAAAAGTTCCCAATCTGTCAAATGTTTTATTTTTAGGTAAGAATTTATTTTCAGATAGGTATTCTAGGTTACCTAAGATTCTATTTTGTCTGTAAGAATACACTTCAACATACATTTTCATTCACAAAAGGACTACCTATCTAATACATAAGCAAAACTATCAAAATGTTCACTGTAAATCCAAGAGACTTGAAGGTTAGTTTTGCTCATCACTTCTGAGGCATGCCGTATGACCAACTTGGTGGAAGCTCTCTCCTAACATCTGCATCTAACTGAAGACCTAAGACAGATCTAAGATGACTACTCAAAAATCTAGAGAGTATGACAGACTTGCATCTTTCTATAACATTCATTCTTTTTGGCTGTCCCAATCTTTCTTTCTTCCCTTCTTCCCTCTTTTCTGCCCCCTTCTGTTTCTCTCTTCCTCTTTTTCTCCCTTCTCCCTCCTCCCTCCTTTTATCCATCCCTACCCTTTCCTTCCTTTTTTAATCTACCACCACCTCCTTTTCTCTCTTCCTATACCATTCCCCCTCTCTCTATTTCACTCTCCCTCCTATTTTCTCTCTATCTTCCTTTTTGAAGTATTTGATAATTGATTTACTTCTACAGTGTTGTCATACACATTTTTCAGTGGATATGTAAGGTTGGGACTTCTAAACCATTTAATTATTGTTAAAGTGAATGAAGCAATATGTCATTCATTTGTTCGATAAGCTATAGCCTTTCTCTATTGCCATGAATGTAACAGTAAGGCCTTACCAAAAAAAAAAAAAAAAAAAAAAAAAAAAAAAAAGATAAAATGCTTGGATAAGATGCCTAATGACTGGGTAATTTAAGCAATGAATGACTAATCTTTAATAATATAACTTTAGTGTTAGAAAGTCCAAAATTCAACTTAAATTTCATCCATTACTTGTGTAGCTTTGTGAAAGTTGTTTAAAGGTTTAAAAACTTCAACTTTACACAACAAAAGCTGATATTGTAAAAATTTTCATGTATATTGTAAAATATGTGTTTTAATATATATCTAATGCTTAGAACATTATATGTGTTTATAGTAACCAAGTTATTGTTATCACTTTGATAAGCTGAAAGCATTTTATTAGGTCAGTTAAATGGTACTAATAAATATAGATGAAAAAAATTCCTGTACTTTATATAATTAAAAAGAACTTTTATTATTTGTTGTTAGAATTTATAATCCTAATAAGCTAGAATAAAAGACACACAATTCACATATTTTATTTATAACCCATGTGCCTAGATTGGGCAGGTCTAGGGATAGATTAACTTATTCCCCAGTTATAAACCCCTTTGTACTTGCTGTTTTCCCTGGCTACTAAGTTTGGGTTCATGACCACTTCCTCCTGCTCCTCTGGCTTCCTCCTCTGTCCTGCTACCTTCAATCCCTTCTTGAGCCTCCTGTCTCATCTTTCTCTGTCTACTACTTAATCCCAGGTTCTAGTCTTTTATTGACCTGTTGAATTGGGGAGAAGGTTCACATGGTATCACTTGAGTACATGATGGTCTGGTTGTTGGGGGTAATCACATCTTGAGGATCCAGTATTTAGCATTAGTATACAAGCAGCATCAGGCCACTGCAAACATTTTAAAAGATTAAGTCCCAAATTTCTGTCATATACATATATGTATAAATTCATATATATAAATGTATAAATGTAGAAACACATGTTGTTCTATCATTTATTACAGCCTTTGCTTGTTGGTGATTTATACAGTTATTAATTATATAGTATTTTTCTATTTGCTGAACAAAAATTATATAACTGGTTATATTATAATGGGAATTCTTTACTGAAATTCATAGTGAAGATACTTTATAAAGTTGTCTTCCATTATTTTATAATAATTGAAATACCAAAACACAATTTAGAGGAAACATATATAAACAGTTAAACTATATGTTTTCAAATTATTATTCAACACTATATAGTAGACCAACCATAGAATCATTTCTTATAGCCAATAAAACACCACATGGAGAGCAGAAGACAGAATAAGACAAAGGAAATAAATATAAAACTGTAAGGTATAAATATTTGAAAGATAAATACTTTTCAATTTTAAGACATGATTTATTGTACAGAAATATTTATGGACATTATTACAATATGTAAAATATCAATTAAATATTTAATTTCATCAAAACATTGGGAAATTTAATATAAAATATTAGTAGGGAATTTAAAATATATGGAAATGTAAACAACAAAAGACATGTAAAAATATTAAGAAAATGTCTTTAAAATATATAAGTCCTGTATCTATTAAAATTATCAAATAGCTACTGAGGGTGATTTAATTTTGCAATAGTGTTCATCATATCTCAATAAATCTATCATATTGATATGAAACTGATAAGACCAATACAACATTCTTAAATTTTAACAGTGTTTCTAGCTGGGCGGTGGTGGCGCACACCTTTAATCCCAGCACTTGGGAGGCAGAGGCAGGTGGATTTCTGAGTTCGAGGCCAGCCTGGTCTACAGAGTGAGTTTCAGGACAGCCAGGGCTACACAGAGAAACCCTGTCTCGAAAACAAACAAACAAACA
>JADRCD010199690.1:0-30602 GCA_019843815.1 Montemys delectorum
TTTGCACAAACACAGCCTTTTAGTGTTTATTATGAACAAATATGGCCTCTTGTCACATGCCTCTGTCTTACGTTGATAAGAGTCATAGAATCATGAGTTACCTGTCTTTAACTGACAGCCCTCATAGCACACCTTTTTTCCCATTCAGATCAAAGCCCCAGGATGTACTCAATGCATTTCTTCATAGCGATGAATAATTGCCAAATCTGAGCTTTGTTGAAGGTGTGCTTGTATGGAGGTACCGAACTGCTAGAAGTACAAAGCCAAAAGTTAAAATCAACAGGATTAAAGTTGTCTGTGGGGATGTCCCAAGTACTCAATTCAGTTGCAAATTAGCAATGATCAGACCCAAGGTCTGGCCTCCCAGGGTCAGGGAGGTGGCTTTGAGAATCAACAGAAAAACTGTTACTTCTCAAGAAATAATGGAGGTTATGCTCCAAATTAACTCCGCTGGCTGATAAAGATTTTAAGCCATCATCATAATTGGAATCATATTTACTAAAAGACTCAGGATCTGTGTTCACTTGATGAACCAATCTTTCAGGCAGCCATAGGGCTTCGTCTTCTTTTTGTGAAAAAAACACAAACAGAACTTCTCCCCCATAGTAAAACAGGATCTGGACCATTCCACATATTAGTTAGGAGGTCCCACCATTTAAGCATGGCATATCAAGTGGAAGTGACTGGATGCCAGTGGCAATCTGTTGCAGACTGACATTTAGCATCAATTTGAAAAAAAAATTAAAACAAGACAAAAGCAAGATGTGCTTTTGGTGACCTTGGGGGAGTATAATTCCCCCTTTTTTTTGTTTTTAAAAGCCAATTTTTCAGAGTGTGATGTGCACGTTCAACAATTCCTTGTCCCATTAGGTTATAAGGAATTCCAGTTTTATGTTCAATACTAAATTCCCTACAAAATGATATAAAATTGTTGCCAGTGTAGGCTGGCCCATTATCTGTCTTAATGGCTTGAGGTAATCCCATAGCATTAAAGGCTTGTAAACAATGATCAATTACATTGATCAAGTATCAATACAAACATGTATGTATTTCAATTTTCTAAATTCTGCATAATGAGTTATATCGATTTGCAAAATATGATTGGGCATAAGGCCTCGTGGATTAGCCCCTAAATGCAGAACTGGAGATAATGTAAAGCAGTTATGGCATTGTGTTACAATCATTCTTGCCTGTTCCTTAGTGATCTTATGTCAGAGCCTTAAGGTATGGTTAGAAAGATGAAATTTATTATGATCATGTCTAGCCAATGTAACAGGATCTGAAACTAAGGCCTCTCCTATTAGAGCTCTGTTAATGTAATCATTGCCTGCAGTTAAAGATCCAGGAAGATCAGAATGATCTTGTATATGACTAATATAAAAGGAGTTTTTCGAGCAAGAATGATGTTTTGCAATTGTGAAAACAGAGATCTTGCTGTTGTATTAAAATTAAATGTACCACAAGTTTCTAACAGAGGAACAGATTGGGCCACATATGGACTATCAGTAAAAAGATTAAAAGTGCTGTCCAAAGACTAGAAAACATTCAGTACTGCTGTCAGTTCTGCTGACTGAGCTGAGAACCCAGAAGTCTCTATGACTGCTTGTTGATTATTCATAAGATATCTAGCTCTTCTTTTACAAGAGATGTCAGTAAAAACCAAAAGAGCATTATGAAGAGGTTGTAAAGACATCATATTAGGAAATATCACCTTATGTACATTTAAAATTTTTATCAACCTATCTTGAGGATAATGATTATCTATAGTTTCTTTAAATCTTATTTGAGCAAGCAACTAATTTGTACTATATTGCTTCAGCCAAGTATCTTGATCTACATTGGAAGGCTGAATAATAATGTCTGGCTCTTTGCCAAAATAAGTCAGCGCCTGGTTCCTTCCAAGTATAATCATATAGGCTACTGCCTCATAATATGGCAGGATATTATGTTTAGGAGATACCCTTGAATGTATCCACATAGGAGGAGCCCTTTGTCACAATAATTGTGTAGGCATATGAGTCATACTAAAAATCAACAGATGTAAAGGCAAAGAATAATCTATGTAAGTAACAATTTGTTTTTCAGTAGCTCTTTCTACTTGTTGTAAGGCCAGCAATCCTTCTGAGGTTAAAGATCTAGGAGAAGTAGGATCAGTGCTCCTTTTAAGAATATCAAATAAAGATTTCAACTCCCCTGTAGTAAGCGTTAAATAAGGGCAAAGCCAATTGATATCCCCTAACAGTTTTTGAAAATCATTTAAAGTTTTTAAACTGTCCCTGTGAATAACTATCTTCTGGGGGAAAATGGCTTGATCTGTAAGTCTAAAGCCCGAATAATTACAAGGATCATGAGTTTCTACCTTTTTTGAAGCTATTTGCAGTCCTTTATCAGCTAAGGCCTGTTGTAAATCTCTATAACATAAAAGTAAGTCCTGAGGAACTTTTCTTGCTATTAAGACATTATCTGTGTAATGAATGATGTATATCATTGGCTATTGTTGTCTTACAGGCAGGCTGAATGGCTTGTGCGCAACAAACTTTTGACACAAGGTAGGACTATTAACCATGCCATGAGGAAGAACTATCCACTGATATCTTTTTATAAGTTCCTTAATATTAATAGAAAGAACACTGAAAGCAAATTTTTCACAATCTTCAGGGTGCAAAGGAATAGTAAAGAAATAATCTTTTAAATCTACCACTATTTTATAATATCCTTTATGAATAGCTACTGGAGATGGAAGTCCAGGTTGTAAAGCTCCCATAGGTATCATGGTTTCATTAACCTTTCTTAGATCTTGTAACAATCTCCATTTACTGGATTTTTTTCTTGATAACAAATATTGGAGTATTCTAAGGAGACTGAGGTTTTCTTAGATACCCTGCCTCTAATTGTTCCTGCACTAGCAAATAAGTGGCTTCTAATTTTTCTTTAGATAAAGATCACTAATCAACCCACACTGGAATATTATTAAGCCATTAAAGTTTTATCAACATGGGATGCAGGCAAGATAGTAGCCATTATGGAAAATACTCCAAGCCTCTAGTGTTAGAGTGAGGCTTATGACCTTCAAACATCTTAATGTTGTGTCCTTCCTTTCCTAGTCCCTGACCAGGCAAAAATTATTGTCCTAGCATCTGCTTAGTCACTGCCTCATTAGGACTACTCATTATAAGACCCATCTGTGACAAGAGATCTCTTCCCCAGAGGGTAATAGGCAAATTTGACATAACATAAGGCTGAATTTGTCCTGAACTGCCCTCCTTATCTCTCCAGGTTAGAAGTTTAGAACTTTGTTTTGGGTTATTAGCATAACCAATCTCTTGGAGGTGAGTAAGCTTATCAGAAAAAGGATAAGTTGAAGGCCAATCTTGTCCTTTAATAACTGTTACTTCAGATCCAGTATCTATTAATTTTTCAAAGCTTTTTCTTTCAATTATTAATTTAAGGTTAGGACTCTTACTAGTAATAGATTGAACCCAGTACACATCAGAGAAACCAAAGCCACTCTGTCCTTTCTCACTTTTAACAAATCTGGAATGTAGCGGATACAAATGAACTAAAATAAGTTGAGCAATTCTTTGGTTAGCAGGTACAGGTATAATACCATGAGGGTAAGCAGCCACAATTTTAATTTTTCCCTCATAATCATTATCTATAACACCTATCTACAACATCAGTCCTTTTACGATAGTACTATGCCAGGAGCCATGGCCTTAACCATGGCCTTGTGGAAATTTACTAGCTTACACATACAGCCCTGAGAGAACTTGTGTAGTCTAACAGTAAGAATATTTGTGGGTGTGGAGGACACTGTGACTGCTGGTTCCAGAGACTGAAGATTGAGACCTGGACTTTGGAAAGCCCCTGGGGCTGTTCCCCACTCCTCAGCCTTCCTCTTGTTTATCCTTATATTGCCATCCCTGAAGTAAAGTTTTCAGAGCTTCATCAGACACCTGTCCTCTCATTCTTTGGGTCTCTTGTCCTGCCTCAGTCTCTCTCCCCTGCCCTAGGTCCCTGCTGAATGCCCCACAGGTCAGAGCAGCACTACTTAACCCTAGAAGAAATCTCCAAGTTTCTGCAAGTAAAGGTCTAAAAACTCCTGTAGGCAGCGTTTGAACTCCCATTTCTGGTGTTAATATCTAGTGGTGGTTGAACAGAAGTCTACTCCTATACTTCCTAGGGTTGCCCTGATAAGTTAAAAAAAAAAAAAAAAAAAAAAAATAGATTTCTTTGGCTGGACAGCAGCTTCATGGCTTCATAAGCTGTTTGCCGTGGGTGTCTGGTGGCCTGAGGTTGGCCCCTCTGTTTCCCAACACAGGATGACCCTGAATATCTATCTTAGATTTACATTTCCTGGCCTAATGATTACCACTCCTTCATTGAGGACAAACGCCTGGGGTGTAGCCTGATTGCCAACTTAAGGCACCTCTGTTCCTAGGACAGTCATGTTTAAAATGACCCAGATCTCCACATTTAAAACATACTTTATGGTCTGGGCTGGCGGGTGCTATGAGCAAACATTGGGCAAAAACTGCTGCCAGTCCCACAACACCCAGAGGAAGCCCCACTCCCAGGATCACAGGATCCCACACAGGATTCCAGAGACAGCTTGACTCTGAGAAGTTCTGACACAACCAGGATCACAGGAAGGACAGGCTCCAGTCAGATTTAGCAAGGGCAGGTAGCACTAGAGATAACCAGATGATGCATGGCAAGGATAAGAATATAAACAACACAAACCAAAGTTACTTGGCATCATTGGAACCCAATACTCCCACCATAGCAAGTCCTGGACACAATATCACACTGGAAAACTAAGATTCAGATCTAAAATCACTTCTCATGATGATGATACAGGACTTTAAGAAAGACATAAATAGCACTCCCAAAGAAATACAGGAGAACACAGGTAAAGAGCTAGAAGATCTTAAAGAGGAAACAAAAAAAATCCCTTAAAGAACTACAGGAAAACACAATCAAACAGGTGAAGGAAATGAGCAAAACCATCCATAATGTAAAAATGGAAATAGAAACAATAAAGAAATCAGAAAGAGAGACAACCTTGGAGATACAAAACCTAGGAAAGAAATCAGGAGTCGTAGATGCAAGCATTACTAACAGAATTTGAGATAGAAGAGAGAATCTCAGGGGCAGAAGACACCATAGAAAACATTGACACAACAAAGAATGCAAAAAGCAAAAATGCTCCTGACCCAGAACATTTAGGAAATCCAGGACACAATGAGAAGACCAAACCTAAGGATAATAGGTATAGAAGAGAGTGAAAACTCCCAAAGTAATGGGTCAGTAAATATCTTCAACAAAATTATAGAAGAAAACTTCCCTAATCTAAAGAAAGAGCTGCCCATGAACATACAAGAAGCCTACAGAACTCCAAATAGACTGGACCAGAAAGGAAATTCCTCCTGTCACATAATAATCAAAACACCAAATCCACTAAGCAAAGAAAGAATTTTAAAAGCAGTAAAGGAAAAATGTCAAGTTACATATAAAGGCACGCCTATCAGAAGTACACCATACTTCTCACCAGAGACTATGAAAGCTAGAAGATCCTGGGAAGATGTCATAAGACCATAAGAGAACACAAATGCCAGCCCAGGCTACTATACCAAACAAAACTCTCAGTTACCATAGATGGAGAAAACAAGATATTCCATGACCAAACAAAATTTATACACTATCTTTCCACATATCCAGCCCTACAAAGGATAATAGATGGAAAACATCAACATAAGGAGCAAAGCTATACCCTAGAAGAAGCAAGAAAGTAATCTTTCAACAAATTCACACAAACCTAATTCCACATCTTATAACAAAAACAACAAGAAGTAACAATTACGTTTTCTTAATATCTTAACATGAAAATTAATATTACCAACATATCCTAATTGATTGAAATCCAAAAATATGGGGAATTAGAAATTTGTTGACTGTCATCCAGTGATCTCTCTAATTGGTAATTGGACAAATAGGTCCAATATTGTACAATCCATATACACTTTCAGCTTGTTTGTTCATGACAGTGTCTTCCTGTATACAACATAAGGGTCTTGAAATCTTGCTTCTCCTATCTCAGCCTCTCCATTAGTAGGATTGTTTATTTGATGTTTTTACACTATACACTATGGCTTTCAGAACAGCTTACATATTTCAAAATATTTACATACCCAAAAGAAACATAGACATTTAAATTGGGAGGGGGCTTGTAAGAGAACAACAAAGAGTGAGACTGAATGCTTTGCTTGATGTTGATAACTCTTGTATCAAGTTTGAAGAAGAGGACTTTATAAGTCCTTCTCTAAAATGAATGCTTTTCCAAATTATCACAGCCAATGAACCAAATTCTTACCTTCTTCTAATGTCTGTGCCACCCTCCAAGCAGAACCATTGTTCATTGAAACAGTTGGTGAATGACTTTATGGATAGACCATCTTAATACACAAACCATTTCTTAAATGAATGTAACCTGGTCTCTGTGGGCTGACAATAAAGTCACTCACTTAAGTCAAATAGCTTTGACCATAGCAGGAAATCTGTATCCAAAAATCGTGACTACAATTCATTTCTTGGTGCAGCATAACTGTCAACTCTCAGCTTAGATACGATGGAGGTAAAATCCTTTGATGATATGAGGGTCATTGAAGTACAGCCTTATTACAATGAAATCCAATGTCTAAAAATTGTTCTTATTTTGGGCTTTTATCACAGTAAGAGCCAAGATTTTAAGCTCTACTAAATACAAAACACACAAACAAACAAAAAGACTTTATATATTTATGTTCATTTAAGAAAATACTAGTAGTGATGTATTATTTTGAAATATACTGTTAATATGTTTAGAGTTATTTAAAATTTATATTGAGAAAAACATATATTTTCAGTATTGCTGTAGACAAGCATCCACATAAGACTGTTAAATTGATTGTTGTTTTATATCAAACAACTTTTATAATACTCATTTTTATTGTTATAATATTTTATAAATTTTAAAGAATATGACAAAAAAAGATACTGTAGGTATTGAAAGGCAGGTCTCTGGGAGGAGTTGGGGTACAAAAGGGAAACAAGAATGTGATTTACTTCTATTTACTTAAAATGTTTTTAAATGATAACACATTCAGATAAATTGAAATCATGTAACTTTTCTCATCATAATGCTATAATACATAAAAATAAATAAACGTACTTTAATTCTCTCATTTCTGTGCAAGCAACAGTGGTTCCTTGCAAAGCAGCAGCCATGGCCAAGCCCTGATTATATGAAGGCCCAATCTGTGCACAAAAATGAATATACCCAACTAAGTCTGTCTGTGCTTTGTATGGCCGAATAGCAGTGCAACATGCTGCATTAGCCTTCTCATAAGCCAATTGTGTAACAAAAGGATTTCCTGCTTGAGAATCTCCAAAAATTCTACTAGCTGCTTTTTGTAGCCTGTCTATAAAATCTTGGAAAAGTTCATCAGGAGCCTGTCTAACACTGGCTACATTTCCACAGAGATCCCCTTTAGTCAGTAACTGATTCTAAGTGCAATGGGCAACTATTGTAACCTGCGAATACCCTCCAAGAGGAAACAATGTGATTAACATTGCCTTCATATTGGCCTTCTCCTAAAAGCATGTCAGTATCCCAATCTGTGTTCCCTGTTTGAGCATTCAATGGGGCAGTTCTCTTACTAGCTTCACAGTATTCAGAACTCTAAAGAAATCTCCTCCTGACAAAGTAGCCTTACATAGAGTCTTCCAATCTTGGGGGGTTAAATTTTATTCCATCATAGCATTCAATAAAGCTTGTGTAAATGAAGCTGTAGAGCCATACTGTACCACAGCTGTTTTTAACTCTTCTATCACTTTGAACTTCAAAGTCTAATACTGTCTGATTCTATTGTTCTGCTAGTCAAGTATTTCAACTATAGAGAAAGCTAGCACGTCAGATGTATCCTGCCCTTTCCTTTGAGCCTGACTCACAGCTCTTTCTAGTAGTGATTGGTGTATCTCAGAATTCTTTTCTTCCCTGTACTTGACACCTTTTTTAGCTCCCATAGCTCATTAGTCAATTTCTGCAGCTTAATTTCAAACTCTAATTTACTTAGTTGCATGTCCATCTGGGTGGCATCTCCTACAGTAGAGGCCATAGGCAGAGCATAAGGTGTACATAGAGACCAATCCTTATCATAATATTTGGTGGCTCCTTTTTCTGAATGAGCTTCCTTGTCTAAAGTTAGCTCATCATTAGAATCTCTATACCTTTCTAATTTAGGGTTGAGAGGGCCCTTTTCTAAGAAAGCCCTCTCTGACAGGCATTCTTCCTGAAATTCTTCAAGCTCTCCCTGGGCACTATCTGATGTCTCTTCATCAATAGCATCTCTTATGAGCACCCAGAAGCAGAGGGTGATATTATCTGCCTGGGTGTTTCTCAGAGCCTTTCCAATTTTCTCCCAGGTTCTCTTATCTAAAAGTTCTTTCTTCTTGAAACCATGGGCAGCAAGAATCTATCTGATCTGAAAAGTTTTCTGACAACTGTTCTTCAAACCCTACCTCACTCATCTGGGGCAGCTCTTGAAGGCTGCGGACAAAGGCCCATTTAGAATTTTCCAACCTCATTTTCCACTGTCAATTCCTAAGAGGGATCAGCTCTGAGTCTATGCTGCCCCAACTTAGCCTAAATCCTTTCATACCCATAGCAACAGTCTCTTCTTCTGTTTACTGATTCTTCTTCTGTCCACCAAGACAGTGCCCCTCAATCAGCCTTTTGGTATTAAGGTCCTCATTCAGGTACCACCTGTAGCACCAGTGGCCACCGAGAACTGGTTTCCTGAAAGGATAGCTGGGGCTGTATGGGATAAATGGTGAGAGAAGGATGAGACCAAGACAAAGTTTCTGATCAAGGCCCCATCTCTAATTCTGGAGTCTGAATTTTTAAAAAAGGGAAGCCCATCTCCCACTATGCCAGGATCTCTTTGCTTTGTCAGAATCTTGTTACTTTGTCAGGATCACATCAGGAAAACAGGCTCGGCCACTCAGGTAGTGGCTTCCTACAGGAAGCTGTAGATGTGGCAGGACAATAGACTTTACCTAGATCGAAAATTCTACCTCTATGTGGGCTAGCCACCTGTGGCAAAAACAAGCTCTGATTCAGCCTGCTCAAGGCTGGGGGTAAGGGCACACTTTTCTCCTGTGTGCTTTTTTGAACTCCCACACTCTTAAACACCTCTGTGTTCCCCTTTATTACACACACTCTTTACACACATCTCACACACACCACTCTCCTTTTACTCACACACACACTTTCTATACACACCTCACATTCTCTCTTCACTCTTCACATTCTCTTCACTTTACTTTTCACATGCTCTTCTCATGATCTCGTGCCTTTTTCTTACCCTAGATACTACAAAAGCAGGTAGAAAAAAAAAAGACATTGTACAATCATTTCCAAATCATATTCAAAAGAATAACCATATCCCACAAAAAATCAAAAATTACAATTGTTTACCAAAGTTTCAAGCGTCCCCTATTCCCAGGCCTGTGGCCAAAATAATAATAATTACAAACTTGTCATTATTTAAAGTTTAATTTTTTGACTTATTATACTTTGGAGCTCAGAGCTCTGAGGTCAGGTACTTTCTTGTGAAGCTCTAATGATAAATGACATGGACAAAGCTGCCAGGAAGTGGCCAGAAAGAATCAAGTTAACCCTTAACTCAATCATTCCACTAGCTTTCTGCTTTTGTACATTATACACAATGACTCTCCTAAGAGTCCCAATGTTTTGACTTAGTTTTACTAATGTATATAATTTTATGTATTCTATACTTTCTTATCTAGGAACTACTCTTAAATGTTGTGCAAAACTTATTTCATAATTTCAATTGTTTTTTCCTTTTATTGGGGGGGGGGGTCCCAATGTTGGCTCTACTTCATTTGCTAATAATTTCTCCAAACTTCCTTTACAAGTCAAACATTAATCTGGAACTACCATTGTACAGTCATTGCATTGTTCCCAAGATGAGAACACACAGCATGCACTTGGGTCATTAGGACTGTGCTGTGCTGTGCCCCTATGCCTCAATTTTTAATTGTTTAAAAATCATTACATCAAGGAACATTTAGTTTCAGAGATCATACCAGAACAGAAGGAGATAGAAATAGGATAGTTTAGATATAATAAAATAAGTCACATATAATAAAATAAGTAGGCACCCAAAGGCCAACTGAAAAACAGTTGAGCACAAATACAATCTATATAGCCATTGTTCAGGGCTAAGGTTAGGAGAAATGAGAATGACTGTTTTTCACAAAGAGGTGCTGCAGGCTACTGAGATGTCTCCATCCCGGCCTACTACAAGCAGTCCCTTATTTCAGATGGTTGGTCCACTAGAAAGATGTGTCTCCTGCTTCTCGGGGTCCTAGAGGCCATCTTTTTTTACAAGGAGCTGTCACCAGCTTCTGAGATGTCAACATCCCGGCCTACTGCTGAAAGTCCTGTCATGGTATACTGTCCCCAGTAGGTGGCTCAGTGTCTGAAATATCTCAAGGGTCCAGGTTATTTGAGAACTACTAGTCTTCCTAAGTGGTTGAACCCTCCTCTCTTCTTCCATCCTTCCCCTAATTGAACCCCAGGGGTCCTGGACTTCAGACCATTGTTTGGGTGTAAATATCTGTGTCTGTTTCAGTCAGCTGCTGGTTGGGCCTCCCAGAGGACAGTCATAGTAGGCTCCTGTCTGTAAGAACACTATAACATCAGTAACTGTGTCAGGCCATGGAGCCACCCCTTGACATGGAGCCTCCTCTTGATTCCCTCAGGCTATTCTCTACTTTTGTCCTTGCAGTTCTTTTAGACAGGAAAAATTTTGGGTCAGAGTTTTTGACTGTGGGATGGCAAACCCATCCCTCCTCTTGATGCCCTATCTTTCTACCAGAGGTGGACTCTAAGAGTTCCCTATCCCCACTGTTGGGCATTTCATCTAGTATACCCTTTTGCTGGGTGTATTAGTGTAGGTTGCCATAATGATCTCTTGGGATTTGGAAAGACTTGCTAACAGTTCTTCTAGATTTCAGAGTTTCCATTGGAAAGCACCTCTTAACCTGAATTTTCCTTTATATGTGACTTGTAGCTTTTTTCTCTTGCAGCTTTCATATACTTTGTTTGTTATGTGTACTTAATTTTAGCTATGATATCCCATGGAGATTTTCTTTCCTGCTCTTGTCTATTTGGTGTTCTGTTTGTTTCATGTATCTCTATAGGTGTGACTTTCATTAGTTTGGGGAAGTTTTCTTCAATTACCTTCTTAAAGATCTAGTTTATAGCAGTGACATGGGCTTCTTCTCCCTCATCTATGCCTATAATTTTGAGGTTTGGGCTTTTCATAGTGTCCCACATTTCCTGTGTGTGTGTGTGTGTGTGTGTGTGTGTGTGTGTGTGTGTGTGTTATTTTTATTTATCTTTGACGCCAAACACTCTTTTTTTCCTGCTTGACCCATTCTATTTGTAAGACTATCCTTTGAGGTCTTCCATTGAATTACTGGGGTTTTTCAACTCCATGTTCATTTCAGCTTGAGTTCTCCACAGTATTTCTCCTTATTTAATTCTGCTCTCAAATATGGAATTGTCTTTGTCTTTCCACCAGCCTCATTTTTGTTTTTCTTGGGAATCACTGAGGTTTTACTCTCCTTAAGTTCTTTCTCCTTGATTTCACTGAGCTGACTCTTAGTGTCTTCTTAAATACTTTGAATCCTTTGATGATGTCTAATATTGTTCATTTAAAGTCTGTGCTCTGGAGATATCTAGATAATTACCATTGGCAAGTATTTCTACAAGACTGATAGCTTTTAGAGAGGAGATGCCCGCTTGATGTTTCATAGTTTTGTAATATGAATGTTTTTAATAAATCCTGACACAGGGTTACTATCTGCCTCAATGATTTATGTTCCTGAATGAAACACAGAGAGAGAGAGAGAGAGAGAGAGAGAGAGAGAGAGAGAGAGAGAGAGAGAGAGAGAGAGAGACTTTATGTGTTAATGTGGCTTAGGGAGCACAATAGCTGGGCAGTGGCCTAGAATCTAGCTCACACTGATAGCTCCTAGTTACTACTTACTAATTTCTACATTCCATCCTAGTTGTTCTTGACCCAAATGAACAGCCCTCTGAGCTGCATTCTCTTGCCAGCTTCTCCCTCTGTACTGGCTGGTTTTGTGTGTCAACTTGACACAGGCTGGAGTTATCACAGAGAAGGGAGCTTCAGTTGTGGAAGTGTCTCCATGAGATCCAGCTATGGGGCATTTTTTCAATTAGTGATCAAGGGGGTAGGGCCCCTTGTGGGTGGTGCCAGCTCTGGGCTGGAAGTCTTGTGTTCTATAAAAGAGGAGACTGAGCAAGCCAGGGGAGGCAAGCCAGCAAGGAACATCCCTCCATGGCCTCTGCATCAGCTCCTGCTTTCTGACCTGCTTGAGTTCCAGTCCTGACTTCCTTTGTAATAAACAGCAATGTGGAAGTAAGCCAAATAAACCCTTCCCTCCCTAACTTGCTTCATAGTCATGATGTTTGTGCAGGAATAGAAAACCTGACTAAGACACCCTCCAACATGTTATTGCCCTCACATGGCACCTTCCATGTCTCCTCCTTCCTTCTCTTCGTGATCCCAATCCCAGGAACCATAAACCCTGCCTATGTATCTCCTCCCAATCTGTGGAGTGCTAACATCTTTTTTTACCAACCAGAATTAACCGGGGGTGGGCTCCCAGAAGCTATGTGCAGACAGTCTCCTGAAAACAGTTTTGGGGGTCCAATTAGAATTAAAACACAAGCAGCTACAAGTGTTTGCATTTTTGCAATGTGATCTAGGTATGTTGACTATTTTTATTAGCTCTAAGTCTGATATAGAGTGAGCAGATTAGAGTAAAAGAGAGGATATGAAGATGAGTTAGGGTTCTACTACAGATGTATTTGTTCATGTTGGGCACACCATGAATTTATTCTCCACATTTTAACACCACATTTAACACCACAAATTAACAGTTCTTTGTCTGTAATAGTACACATTGGATTTAAAGGAAAGGGAAATCTTTTTTGACAAGGAAGACCTACATTTATATATAAAGATTTATAGCTGGCCAGCATACTGACAGCACCAGGCTACACACCTACATGATCAAGGGAAATCTTACATAGTTCCATGACTAGATGAAGAGCTACAGGTGATTAATGGCTGCTAAGAGGGGGAGAATCAGTCTCCCCCAGGGACAAGCACTCACATAGGTGGTCCAATCCCAAGTGTTCAGCCATGGAACATGCATATATATGTTTATATATACATATATATGTGTATATACACATATATATGTATATGCATATATGTATGTATCTATGTATATTATATATGTGTATATATACATATATTTAGTAGGTATATATATAATATATATTTGCATATAAATGTATACCTAAATGGATATACATAGACACGTGTTTATATTTCTAACAACAATAATAAACAAAGAAGAAGTCATGAATGTGGGAGCAGGCATGCAGGCACTGGCAAAGGTAAAGAGAAGGGGAATAGTGCCTTAGCTGTGGTGCTAATTAAAAAATTCTTTAAAAAAATACTAAGCAAAAATTAAGATAAATTTAGGAATACTAAAGAAGAGAGACACTGAAAGATGAGTGAATTTCTTTGGTTTATAGAGCAGGTTTAAAGTAAAATTGTAGAGTTTTTTATATTCATAGGCTTGGAACATTTAGATTCTACTCAAAAAACTAGGTTCCTGCTAGAAATAAAATTTATCTGCTTTCTGTATGAACATAAAGAGGAATTTTTCTTATAACTTTTATCAGGACAGAAGATGGTCCTCATAAATAATTACTATGATTATACTTTGTTGATAATGTGGATTTTTATCTTATTTTATTGTCTTGCTAACTTTGAGTGCTTAGAAATTGCAAAATGATTTAAACTTCCACAGAGTTTTTATACCATTATGTACCTTCTAAAGTTTGATAAATATTTAGGAAAGCATTAATCTAGAAACTAATAAATATTTAAGAATAATAAAAATAATAACATTTATATAATTTTCCAGTTGAGAAATAATAGCTTTTGCTTATACATTTCAACAGAAATAAGAGTTATATCACAGGGCAAAAGATATCAAATATCAAATAAATGTCAATGAATTTCTGTGTGTAAGTGTGCTAATCTAATAATGTTAGGAAAATATTTCCATCTGTTACATATGTCTCTATCAAAGCAATAGCATGTTCTACTATTCTGTGGATTTCCTGTAATGAGAGACATCAGCTCTATGAAAATATTTTTCCTGAAGATATTAGGTACAGTCGTTGAAAGCCATGGATTGGCATGAGTGATCATTTCTCTCTTGGTTGACATGTGCTTCTGTTTTTTTTGGTCCTGCTCTGATACTTTTCTTCTTGCAGCCCTATCAGAAACAATCTGTCCTGAGAGAGCTTATCCTCTTTTTTTCCTAGGCAATGATCCATTACAATGTACATACACATGACTTAAAACCTTTGGGTGATAACTCCATTAGCATTGAAAAAAAAAGAGATATTGATCCTGCCCCAGACTGAATTGTCAAAGGAAAGTTTCTTTCAGTGTTGGCTCTCTCAGAGAACCATCTTCAGTGATGTTTAGGCCTGTGACATCTCATTAGCAGATAAGAATAAAGATTTGTTGGAGGGGGGAAGGGAACAGGGATTTGTTTTTGTTTTTGTTTTTGTTTATTTTTTTTCTTTTTTATTTTGGAGGGAACCTGGGAAAGAAGATATTGTATGACATGTAAATGAAGAAAACATCTAATAAAAAATAAAAAAAGAATAAAGATTTGTAACCAATAATTGGAGTTTTATAATTCCTTATATTGCTATAATATTTTGAAAAGCACTGATGTTTCAACAATATGAATATTAGAAGCAGTAATTTATAATTAATGTCAGCTTGTGTTTATTCACACAAAATCTGTGATTTCCAAATAATTTTTCATCTCTAACCATACGTAATTGGATGAAACTACAGCTAAACTGTATCTTACACCTACTATATAGCCCACAGAATGAATGAAAAAATTGGGTCTATAAAGAGAAGGAAATAAACACATTTTTGAAAGGAAGAGATTGAGATACAGGAATATAAAAATTTGTTACATAAGATCCGTACAGCCCAGCTAATAATATGTGTTAGCCTCAGGCTTGAAACAAAATCATTTTTTCCCTGACTGTTTATTTACTCCATCTTTGCAAGGATCAATGCTATTAGATATATAGCATGTCTTTCTGTTTGAAAGGAGGCATGGAGCATGGGAAAGGATTCCAAATATGAAGTGAAACAGACTTATCAAAGCCTAGATTAACCAAAACTACAAAGCTGTACTTTTCATTCAGTTAAGTAAAAATGTTCAGCAAATTCCCCTATAACTAAAAGCAGCATGTCATCAAATTTTCATTTAAACTCCTCAAGTTAATAATGTAAAGTATTAATTACATAAACTTTTAAACACACCTTGTTATAGCTCTTCATTTAACATTTTCTAAATAAGGGTCTTTTAAGGAATACAACAAGGAAGAGCAGTGGATCTCGCAAGGAAGAGAAAATAAAATGTATTGTAATAGGGAGACAAAGGAGAAACTGCAATAGTAGAATTAAATAGGGAGGGGATGGAAGAGGAGAAAGGAAGGAATGTGAGACAGAAAGACTAACACAAAAGACCACTTAAACCTATATGGAAACTTACCAGTGTAGAAGCATCCTAAAATACATACACATATGAAAGTAATATAAATGGAGTCAACAAACAATAGGGAAAACAATGCCCAAATGGAGATCTGGTGCCATTAATAAAAACCTCCAGTGCCAGTATTTAGGTTACATCTTGATGGATTGTTGACTAAGGGACCCTATGGAAAATCTAAATATTAATGGCTATTTTCATGGCTATTGGTTACTCTCAACAACCCGAGTTTAAGGTCCTATTGCTGAAGACAACATTTCAATATGCCATCAAAACTAGAAAAGTTGAGTTTGTACCCAAATAGAAGTTCTACTCCTATTGACTAGTGGTCAAGATATTGGAAGATACTTTGTATGCTGCTAGAGAAAAAATATAACATTGGTATCTCCTAGCTACAAATACTGGCACCTATAAGAGAAATTTACCTGCAAGAAATATTGGTGTCATGGTGGCACAAATATTATAGGACTAATCAATGATTTTTGGCAGTATTTAAGGCCCACGTATTAGACAGAACCCATACCTGACAATGATAAAGTGGTCAAGAATCTGTGATTAGATGGGTTATGATCCTAACGGAAAATCTAATACTAATATTCTAACAAGAAAACATAGCAATAAACAAACTCATAATGACATGCTAATGTGCCAATAGATCAATACCTCATTTAGTCCTCATTAAAAAGGCTTCCTCTCACAGAAGATTTGAACTAACGCATAGATGCACAACAGGACAGTGTGCAAAGAAAGAAAGACTTTGGAGCACTCAGTCCTAAGTAGGGTGTCTTCATCAAAGCCCTCCCATCATACCCATGCAGAAAAATTGTAAGATCCAGAGGAGGTTGGTGATTCCAAGAAAACAGGAACTTCCCATACACATCAGGGCCTAAACACATATCAACACAAGGCAACATGTGCAATGCTTATATAGTTTCAAGCCCAATGGAGTCCTTGCACTGAGACAGGGAGTGCACATGGGCTTCCATCACTACCAGGAAGCTACTTGCAATTAACACATGATTGGTATTTTCTACAAAGGTGTCTCACTATGTGTACATACTACCCACACTTCAGGGTAGGCCCTATCCCCAAAAGTAGTTTGAGAACACAAAACTAAATTAATGGTATTTTGTAAACTTTTTGTCTCACTGAGCTTTGTTTGGGTTCTTTTGTTTTGTTTTTGTATTATTGGGTTTGCTATGTCTTTTCTCTCATTGTTTTGATTCAACTGTGAGTTTTTATTTGTATGTGTGTAGGGGGGGTCCTTGTTGTTGTGGATAGCTTGGGTTTTTTCTTTAAAGAAAGAGTGAAACAACATAAAGTTGAGTGGGTAGAAAGGTAAGGAGGATATGGAAGGAATAGAGAGAGGTAGAAAATACAAAAGAATTTAAATATCTTAGAATAATCATTCAGAAGAGACATAAACTATAACATTTAAGAAACTACATTAGATTTCTTACTATTCCCTAGATGAGTAAATTTATATTTCCTGCTATTTCAAGTATTTAAGACAAAATGTAAAACCAAGCACTGTGTGTGTGTGTGTGTGTGTGTGTGTGTGTGTGTGTGTGTGTGTGTGTGTGTTTAAAATTCATTTGCTCAGCTTGGTTTGATGGCACAAATCTGCAGTCATGGCCACTCAGAAGGCATTGTTAGTAAGACCACCTAGACCAGTGGTTCTCAACCTGTGGGTCAGGATCACTTGGGGTCACATATCAGATATCCTGGATATTAGATACATTATGATTTATAACTGCTATGAAGTCTGAACAAAATTAACTTATAGTTGGGGGTCACCAAAACATGAAGAAGTATATGAAAGGGTCACAGGACTAGGAAAGTTGCTGACCACTGACCTACACTAATAGCAGTTCAACCTGAGCAACTTTATGACACACAGTCCCAAATTAAAAAAGAATCTGTGATCCCAAAAATCAAAAACACTAAGCCTGGTGGAAATACAATGCTGTGGGTTCACTCCCAGCACTAAACACAAATGGCTCTACTAAGTCAACTTTGTGTAAATGTGAAAATAATGCATGAGACCAGATGTGTAGAAACTTGCAAGTTCAAACTTAAAGTACTACTTGATTATTACAAATTAAAACTTAAAACTGAAATCCACATTATCTAAGCAGATGAGTCATTTATTTTAGAAACTATGGATGTTACTAGCATAGTAACCTATGAGTGTTTGTGTGTGTGTGTTGTTATTTAGTGATACTGCAACATATATTCAATACTGACTTTTAATTCTGTCTCATTTTCTTTATTAAATTCTCTCTCACAGTCACAAGACAATTCAATTTTTTAAATATTTGTACTTCTCACATAACATTTATTTTAAGATGGCATATGAAGTACCATGAGATTAACACATAAGAAAAGATGTCCTATAAGAACAATGAGAATAAAAAATTCATCTCTTTTTTTTTTCTTAAAATAAAGAATGTGCACCTCAGGTCCCCCTGTATTTACCTGGAACAAAAACCACATTTTGACTCAATGTACAGCTTCCTAAGAAAGCCTCAATCACTTAGTGACTGAGTATATTCGGAAAAGAAAAAAATGCAGGAACTCACTGCCAAATTGGCAAGGATGCTTCCTGTCCGTAAAGCATCAGCCGAAGTTGCCTTATCTGCCAAGTTGTGTTTCTTTATTGCCAATGAAATTATATTACAACATATATAAGAGCTGAGAGTTCTAGTCCTCGGTCTTCCACCACTCAAAATTAACTGGTCAGAGTGCTTCTGACCAGCATATTCACCAACTAAGAAGTTTCTCCAAGGTGGGTACCTGACAATATGAAGCCCTTTACCTTCGTATTAAATGTTGCCAGTTTTTCAAAAGCAGCATTTTAATGAGCTGTTTATAAGTTATTCTTGTTACATTACTGCAAGAATAGGTACCTACATGAAATCATGAGTCATAAAATGTATTATGTTTTGAAAACTTATGCAAGCATCAGAAAAATATTCATGTTGACAACTTAGGATAGTGAGTTCTTCAAATTCCCTTTTCTCCTTCCTGTACCTTATGGTTCTTTGACATTCTTAATGATGGCTACTCTCGGATGTATTCTGAAGTATTTATTTACAACTAATTTTGCTTGTTTTAAGCATCACATGGAGAATAGCTCAGGAAAAACTGATATGTAATATTTGCTCATAATGCCTAGTGAAAAACTATTCCTAAGATTCTTTCTAGGTTTTTTATTGCTCAGCTCCCACGTTACACTACCAACAGGGTTGACTAGAGGAGCTGACAGCTGACTGAGTGCGCAGTGCTCTGAAAAAAAAAATCATGCCATCTGGCTACAGAAATTTATCAATCCTTGAGACAACTGAAAAAATAAAATAGAACTAAATAACACTGTTTGGTTCTGTCTTAGTTAGTGATGGGAAAAACAGTTGCATAATAGAAAGCAAATTTGAGAATATCCGTTGTACACAAAATGACTCAGCGTACTGTTAAAACTAGTCTATGTATTAAGTCATGCTTTGATGTTTTACTATATTTTATAACAATTACTATTACTATCTATAATATACTGTCTATTACTATAACTTATCTATTACTTGTCATAAGAAATTAAATATGATCAAGTTAATGTGGTAGCATCTCAAATATGAATTTACAGAAACTTGATGCTATAGAACTTCAATTTTAAAGTAAAAAGAAATAAACAAATGAAAAATGTCCACCTCAAAATGATTACTGTTAAGCTTTAAAGCTTTCTTTTTAAAATCTTCTGTTGCTCAGACTCTTCAAGGACAAATGTGTGGCATTTTTCCTGCATCAGCTCACAAGTCAAAAATGAAAATTAGGCCCATCATTTTAGAGTAAAATGTTATAGGCTGAAAATATTATGCCACTAATACTGAATCCAAGATAAAATTCAGAAAGTTATTTTAAAATACACTGTACTACATATATATACCATATTCCAACTAGTGCCATTTTATTGTGTAAATGATGCTAACCAACCCTGTGTTTACTTTCAGAGCTGCCAAAAGATGAAGCCACTGTCTTTGGTCTTTGGCCTCTTGGTTGTTATAGGATGCTTCCTGGTGAGTATCACTTGTACCTGCCACAAACTTTCATGTTCTCTTACTAACATTAATATCAGACTTTTTAATGTTATTTATTTGCATTTCCTAATATATACAATCTGCAAACGACTGATGTAATGCCAATCGAGTAGTTTAATTTCTACTTTGAAAATCTGTTTGAACTTAATAGTCACAGAGTTTGTAATAAATCATTAGGAAAATAACAACATGTTCATTATTAAGTTGCATGAAAAATAAAAATAATGTAAACTATTTTTCCCAGTTTATGTCTAGGTAGTTAAAACTAAAATTCTGAATGACCTTTCATGAGGTGATCAACATTTAAAGTAGAACACCTTGTACCTAATGTCTGACAGGGGTCAGTGAACTAAGATGGAGAGAGCACTGGTAACATAGATGTGTCTTGAAATAATATGAATAAAATTTATGAGCCACATTGGTTGAAAGAGACAAACAGGACTGTGAGGGGCCATGAGGAGTGAAAAGTGCATGCATGCCTGACCTTTACTACAGAGATGCAAATAGAAAAAAAAAAAAAGGTCAGAGTAAAATCAGACAGTATAAAGATCCTGAGGAGCAAGATCTTTAAAGTAGGTATGATGTTAATTGATGTTCATTTTCTGAGGAATAACTTTAACCTCTCTGCAGTTTAGTTAAGAGAGAAGCAAAAATAGAATGCAGAATTCAGATTTTTTAAAAAAAAAAAGTCATGATAATGATAAAATAAAAATTAGAAAAGATGAGAGATGCTGAGATCAGGCTAAACAGAATTGAGAGACAGAAGCTAAGCTGGTGATCAGACATAGATATGGTCATTTTCTAAATGAAGTATGTTAGTTAAATGAAGTGACATACAGTTACAGAATAAAAGGGAAAAGGTCAGTCCCCAAGGAAATAATGGAGAAGTCTCTGAACTCATCAGTGACTTTACAGGATGCATGGCCTAGACAGGGGAGTCCTTTCCTACCTGCTGTAACCTCTTGTGAAGTAAGAGAGGAGCCATCTGCAGATAAAATTGGGGGCTCAGAATGAGGTAGAAAACAGAGAAAGAAAACTGGTATCAATATGGAATGGTATAAGCCTCTACAAAACTGATTTCAATGTGGAATGGTGTAAGCTTCTACAAAACTGGAGAAGACAGACAAAAGAAATTTGAGAGAATTCCAAGACAATGACTAAGGACAAAAGTCTAGCCATAGACAGCCAAAGGCATCTTCTACCACAGTTCCCAAAATTGAACTTGAGGGGACACTTTTTAAGGGTTAGCCTAAACTTTGAACCTGGGGAAGGTGTTATGTCTGCTGAAGAAATCAGAGAAAGAACTCAACAGATAAACCAGTGAATGGGTCCATACCAGCTTGATTTAGGATCAGCAGCACAGGAACAAGAGCACATACTGTCCCTCTGATTGACATGACCCTTTGTGTTCTACAGTCTTCCTACCTCATTACATAGGCTTCCCTGCCACTGAAGCAATTCTTAACCTTTCTTCTATTCAAAGCATTCCAACTTCCTAATGCATTTGTTTCCCTCAACACTTTTCAGCTCTGTTTACTTTTAACGTTGAATCTTAGAGGAAAAAAAATCACTAAACTGGGGGTTAGCATAACAAGTGAGACAATGAGTACTCACCAAGTGCTGTACCAAGACAAGCACTGCCTAGGCGTGTAGGCAACATGAAATCACAAACATGAGCCATGAGCTTAGGAAAAGGACTCAGGTGTGAATCTCACTATCACACAAATAATCTTGTGATACCAGGATGTGGAACATGTGTTATTATCATTTCCCTTTAGATTGTCATTTTCAAAGGACAAAAACCAGAGTTTTACTTAGTCACGCAGTTGGTACATGATAGATGTAGAACTCCAACCACAGTATTTGCACTACAGAGACGAGTATTCTGCCTCCCTCTGGTCTCTATTTGAAATACCTTGTATTGTTAAGTACTCAGTCTTCAGACTCACATGAAGCACATCAGTACTTCTCACCACTGCTACATTCAAGTACAAACTTTATAACATATTTTGAAATTTATTGCAATTAAAACCCAGAACAATCCTAAACTCTTGAGTTACAGAGACATTTTCCAGAGTCCTTTATAGAAACTGCTTCCAATTGGGATTGATTTCGGTGACCACATCTACTAAAAGTGAACTTAAGATTTTTTTTCTGTGATATTTTCTTTCCATTCAATGACATCTAAGCTTTTATTGATAACTTGTGTGCTCAGATCAAAGGGGAAAATATATTCTCAAGAGTAGTTTGAGGATTTTACTTAGAAACATGTAGCCATTTTCTGTTGCTGCAAAATAAATTACCACAAACTAGGGCTGTAAGAAGCCCATTTGTCCTGGCATAGTCTACACTTGGCTTAGACATGTCCTTTTCTCAAGTGATTCATGAGGCAGAAGAAAAACCTAGAAGGCAGTTCCATCCTCATCCCAAGGCCATCCTTTTCACAGTTCATAAAATTACATCCTGTTTCATAGTGCTGAGTGGCTCCAACTAGGTTTATTAATATTTAATGAACATGAAGTAACAAGCTTCCTGTGGGATTTTCATATTCCAATTGAGTGGATTTTCCTTGACCTCACACTAGTCTCCCCAACCCAGATCCATAATACCCTTACCAACACTGAACTATTTTTATTCAGTATCATTCCTTTTAACTTCTATTGAATTCCTACCAGTTTCCATTCAAGTTTATTTTCTTATTTTAAAAGAAATATAATATGAAAATTTTGGAAACACGAGTAGAACGATAAAAACTATATTCACAGTAACCCATGCTCAGAAGACAAGTGTCATGTATTTTCCCTCACTTTCTAGACTGTAACATCAATGAATATATCAAGATCAGGGTAAATATGGATAAAGACCAAGACAGTAGAAAGGGGCCATGAGAAGAGTCCCTGTTTTTGAAGGTCATGAGTCAGTGGCCACTCTGATCTCATAGAGCATTGTTACATGCTCCTTTCCAGTACAAAGAACCTTTACTATAAGTCAATAGACTATTCCACGCAACATGAAATCTATAAAAATCTTCTGTTTCCAGCATTACAGAATTCATTTTAAAGAACATAGATGATAAACTCAGGCCAGCCCATGTCTTAGGAGAACTGGACTTTTAGAAACCGTCTACAATTGCATCTTGCTCAGAAACTGCATGTACTGGTAACTCTGTGAAATATCTAATTTAAAACCATTTATTGTTTTCTCCCACAGTCCTGTGAGTGTCACAGAGGCTCTAGAAGACATGACCGTAGAGGACCACATCCTCCTTTTCCTCCCCCTCGACCCTATGGTCCAGGATTTGGTCAACCACCCCCTCCACCCTTTGGTCCAGGATTTGGTCAACCACCCCCTCCACCCTTTGGTCCAGGATTTGGTCAACCACCTCCTCCTCCTCCCTTTGGTTTTTATCCTCCTTATGTACCAGTTCCTCCACATCCTAGACCTACAAGCAATCCTCCTCGACCTCCTCCAAGCATCCCTTCTACTCCATCTTCTCCCACAGTACAAGCAAATACAACATCAGCTGCCAATGTCTCCGTAACTACTCCTACTGCCGCAAATCCCGCTGATAATTTTTGGAGGTGGTGGCAATTAATAAACTCCTTTTGGCAGTCAGAATAAAATAAACCAAAGCACTGAGGAATTTGGGGAGAAATAAAAGTTAAAGGCTTAAGAAACAATCTTAACACAAGCATTATACAAAATGAAAATAAAGAGCTGAGCAGCATTATAAAGCATCTACTGCTGTCCTCATTGTGACTACTGCACCTCCTACTGTGTTATTTGCAGAAAATTAATCCTTCCAGAAACCTAACCTTGTTCCAGAAGGCACAGTGTTCTTTAGGGGACATATATAACTGTAATGTACAATCACGAAAACATATGAAAAGACAATACAATTTCCCTTGAGTGTCATCCATCAAAAAATTACTAATCATAGAACATGGTGCTATATATCCATACAAAATTTCCTGAAAATTAGTGGTTAAGGTGACATCATTATATTTAATCAAAATAGGGTTCTACATCCATAAATTCAACCAACTTTGCATGAAAAAGATTCAAAAATTATATTGGATTTTTTCTGAGCATGATCTTTTCTACCATGATTCCTTCAATAATACATTGGGGGCAAATATTGGAATATAGTTGACTTTTGTTTTGTTCTAGTTGTAGTCTCTCTTTGAAGACTATGCTCATTTCTGAAGAGCAAATTAACCTATGTAAATCCATACCTCATAAAACTCTACAACCTATGGGGAAGCAAGTGAACCCCAAAGAGTCTGGAAACTCTCAACACCCAAATTACTTGGCCTAAGTCACTACCTGTTTCCTGTTCTCTTGGAAACATGAACCCTGGTCCTTCACTCTTAGGCTCTTGTCTTAGATACCCTGTCAGATAGTGGTACTCCAGTGACGGTTGAGATATTTCTATTTCTTCTCAGATAGGAAGGGCAGTGAGTCATTGGATAGCTTTGGTGAACAGCCCTTTGTCACCTCTTGGCCCCAGGGCAGTGCACACACAACAAAGATAGGTGCCTCCCTGGGAATTCTTCAGCAAAGGAAAACTGGAAGCCTCATGGTTGATATGCATTTGGATCCTCAGTGTCCTCCTGGTCAAGAGATTGTGGAATCCTCAGAACTCAATATCCTCTTTTCTGATCAGGCTGTACTACATAGGATTCAGCAAAGAGCTTCTCTCCAAGTTTATAGATCCTGTCTCTATGTCTAATTGTAAATACCATGTGCTTAAACAGCAATCTTGAGGATAGAGCTCGAAACTCTGGAAGCAAGGTTAGAAGGCAAAGACTTTTTTTTTAACACGCCAGATTTTATCTCCTTCCTGGTCCAGCCTCTGATTGTTCCACATCCCATACCTCCTCCCACACCCCCCTGCCACATCTCCACATGGATGTACACACCCCCAGCCCCTACTCTCTTACAATCACAAGAAAATTCAAAATTCTAAATGAGTTTACATCCTATGTAACATTATTTTTAAGATGACACAGGAAATAACATGCTATTAACACATAAGAAAAGATGTCCTAAAAATAATCAGAACACACAATTAATCTCTTTTTTTCTTAAAATAATGAATGTGTACCTGTGGTCCTTCTGTATATATATGAAACAAAGTCACATTTTGATTCACTGTATAGCTTCCTAAGGAAGTCTCAACCTCTTAGTAGCTTAGTATATTGGAAAATGAAAAAAATGCAGAACACACTGCCAAATTGGCAAGGATGCTTCCTGCCTGTAAATCATCAGCCGAAGTTGCTTTATCTTCTGACTTGTGTATCTTTATTGTCAATGAAATTATATTACAACATATAAAAGAGCTGAGAATTCTGATCCTCCCTGTTCTACGACTCAAAAATAACTGACCAGGGTGCTTCTGACCAGCTAAGAAGTTTCTCTAAGGTAGGTACTAAGCAATATAAAGCCCTCTAACTTCATGTTAAATGTTGCCCATTCTTTAGAGGTAGCACCTGAATGGGATACTTATAAGATATTCTTTTTTCATTGCTGAAGGAATAAGTACCTACATGAATCTGTGAGTCATAAAATGCATTACATTTTGAAAACTTATGCAATCAACAGAAAAGTATTCATAGTGAGTCCACCAAAGTCTGCAGTTCCCTTTTCTCCTTCCTGTACCTTAGGGTTCTTCTCTTTTTTTATTAGATATTTTCTTTATTTACACTTCAAATTTTATCCCATTTCTCCTCCAAAAACTTCCTTATTCCCTTCTCCCTCCCCCTGCTCACTAACCCACCCACTCCTGCTCCCCTGTCCTGTCCCCAATGTCCCCTACACTGGGGCATTGAGCCTTCACAAGAACAAGGTCCTCTCCTCCCATTGATGTCCCACAAGGCCATCCTCTGCTACATGTGCAGCTGGAGCCATGGATCCCTCCATGTGTACTCTTTGGTTGGTGGTTTAGTCCTTGGGAGCTCTGGGGGTGCTGGTTAGTTCATATTGTTGTTCCTCCTATGGGGCTGTAAACCCCTTCAGCTCCTTGGATCTTTTCTCTAGCTCCTACATTGGGGACCCTGTGCTCAGTCCAATGGATGGCTGTGAGCATCAACTTCTGTATTAGTTGGGCACTGTCAGTGCCTTTCAAGAGACAGCTATATCAGACTCCTGTCAGCCAGCACTTGTTGGCATCCACAATAGTGTCTCGGTTAGGTAACTGTATATGGGATGGATCCCCAAGTGGGACAGTCACTGGATGGCCTTTTCTTCAGTTAATGATGGGCTACTTTCAGATGTATTCTAAAAGAGAATTATTCTAAACTATTTACAACTATTTTTGTTTGTTTTTAAGTGTCATATCAAATATACTTTAAGAAAAACTGATATGTGACATTTGCTCATAATACCTAGTGAAAAACTTTCCCTAAGACTCTTTCCAGGTTTGCATTGTTCAGCTCCCACATTGAAGCTGTCAATAGGGGAGACAAAAGAAGCCAATAGGCCACTGTGTGCATTGGTTTAAAAGAAGAATTCAGGCCGTCTGGCTACAGAAATTTATCGCACAGCTTGAGAAACTAAGAATAAAATAAACCTAAATAATCCTGTTTGGTTCTGTCCTAGTTACTGAAGAAACACAGTTGCATAATAGAAAGTAGATTTCAGAATATCCGTTGACTCAGTGTATTGTTAAAACTAGTCTATGTATTAAGTCATGCTCTGACACTTTATTTAATAGGAAGACTTCTTCCTTATCTGTTACATGTCAGAAGAAATTAAATATGATCAAGTGGTAACATTTCAAATACAAATTTCCAGAAACTTGAGGCTATATATAAAAAATGTCCATCTCAAAATAATTACTGTTAATCTTAAAGCTTTTGTTTTAAATCCTCTGTTGCTCAGACTCTTCAAAGACAAATATGTGGCATTTTTTTTCTCACAAGTCAAAAATGAAAATTAGCCCCATCCTTTGAGAGTCAAATGTTATGAGCTAACAATATTACGTTACTAATACTGAGTCCAAGATAAAATTCAGAAAGTTATTTCAATTTACAGTGCACTACATATACACCATGTCTTAGGACATGTTCCAAATAATGTCATTTCATTTTTAAAAATAATGCTAACCATCTATTGTGTTTACTTTCAGAGACTGCCAAAAGATGAAGCCACTGTCTTTGGTCTTTGACCTCTGGGTTCTTATAGGATGCTTCCTGGTGAGTACCACTTGTACCTGCCACAAACCTTCATGTTCCCTTATTAACTTTTATGTCAAACCTTTTAACTTTATTTATCTGCATTTCCTAATGTATAAAAGCTGCAAATTAGTGATGAAATGCCATCAAGTGCTTTAGTTTCCATTTTGAAAATATGTTTTAATTTAATAGTCACAGAGTTTGTAATAAATCACTTGAAAAATAACATTAGGAAAAACTTTCTAATGTTTACTACTGCAAGAAAGTTTACTACTGCATAATATCTAGATCAATATCAGGATATTCAAAGGGAACTCAAAAATATTCAGCGAATTCTTTGTTGCAGCAAAAATAATGTGAAATAAGCATTTTTCCTACACTTTATCCCTAGACAATTAACAATAAAATTCTGAATGACCTGGTATTCAGTGATCTACACTTAAAATTGAATACCTTGTATCTAATATCTATCATGAGTCAATGAACTAATAAGATAGAGCTCTAGTAACATAGATGTGTCCTGAAATAATATAGTTCATCAATAATATGAATAAAAGTTATATGGCATGTAGGAGAAAAGAGACAAACAGAACTAAGAGGGGCCATGAGGAGTGGAGAGAGCATTCATGCCTGACCTTTACTGCAGAGTTGCAAAGGGAGAATAAGATCAGAGAAAAAGCTAGCAATAGGAAGATCCCAGGGCACAAGATCTTTAAGGAAGGGAATGAAATTAATTAATGTTTATTTTCTGAGTAATGTCTTTATTCTCTATGCACTATAGTTAAGAGAGAAGCAAAAATAGAAGGCTTAGTTCAGGGTTTTTTATTATTATTAATCACTTAATTCATTTTCATTTCCAATGATATCCCTCTTCCTAGTTACTCCATCACAAAAGCAGCATCCCATCTCCCCTCTACCCCTTCCACTTGGACTCTATGGAGGTGTTCCTCCATCCACTTGCCCACTCCTGCGTCTCTGCTCTAGCATCCTCCTACACTGGGGCGTTGAGCCTCCTTGGGAGCAAGGCTTTACAATCCCCTTGATGTCAGATAAGTCTGTCTTCAGCTACATATGTATCTGGAGCCCATAATCCATCCATGTATACTCTTTGGTTGGTGGTTTAGTCCCTGGGAATTCTAAGTGGTCTGGTTGGTGGATACTGTTCTTCCTATGGGGTTGCAATTCCCTTCAGCTCCTTCAGTCCTTCCCCTAGCTCTTCCATTTGGGTCCCTGGGCTTAGTCAGATGGTTAGCTGTGAGTTTCTGCGTCTGTATTGGTCAGGTGCTGATAGACCCTCTCAGGAGATAGCTATACCAGGCTCCTGTCAGCAAGAGCCTCTTGGCGTCAACAATAGTGTGGGGGGTTGGTGTCCGCAGATGGGATGGATCTCTAGGTGGGCAGTTTCTGGTGGCCTTTCCTTCAGTCTCTGTTTCATTTTTTTAAATTTATTTTATGTGTATGAGTACACTGTAGCTGTATAGCTGGCTGTGAGCTATCATGTGTGCGGCTGCTGTTAATCTCAGGACTTCTGCTGCCCCACTCGCTCTGGCCCCAGTCGCTCCAGCGTAATTCACTGCAGCTGTCTTCAGACGCACCAGACGAGGGCGTCCTATCTCACTACGGGTGGTTGTGAGCCACCATGTGGTTGCTGGGATCTGAGCTCAGGACCTTCGGAAGAGCAGTCAGTGCTCTTACCCGCTGAGCCATCTCGCCAGCCCTCTATTTCATCTTTTGTCCCTGTCTTTCCTTTGAACAGCAACATTTCTGGGTGGATGCTTCAATCCTGTGCTTGAGGTCCTCAAGGCACTTGGCACAATGATGTCTAAGTCCATTGATTTCTTGCAAACCACATAATTCTATCTTTCGTTGAGGCAGAATGAAATTCCCTTGGTTATATGTACTATGTTGTCTTCATAGATTCATCTGTTGAAGGACACCAAAGCTGATTCTAAAACTTGGTTACTGTGAACAGCGGCACAATAAATACAGGCATGTGGGTATGTTCTTAGTAAGCTGTGGACTCAATCTTTAGCTATTAAAAATAAATAAATCTGTTCTCTTGATAATGGCACAACAGAAGCCAAAATATGTGAACTAGGACAGGTTCAGCATTTATTATTTGTGCTACAATTAATTTTATATTCTGTGGGTTGATAATACTTGAAACAACCCATCAACTTGCCCATGACAGTCTGACTCTGCTTCTGTCGAGGACTCTTCCCATGGAAGTCTGAAAGCCCATTGCTTCACATACGTTGGTTCTCTACTCTACTTTCTCTTATGTCAGGGGAGTGGAACAGAGAACCAGGAAGCAAGAGAGTCGGTACAACATGCTCCAGTGCTTTCCCATGCAGATTAGAGTGACTGAGTCCTCCCCCATTTTGGATATGCCTTATCTAAATATAGCTCTGTGGCTGCTGTAGCGTTCTTCTCTCAGTCAAGGTGTCTATCCAAGTTTCCATCTCTGTATCAGCTCTAACAGATCTTTCTCAAATAACTTTCCCCATCGTTTGTAAGAACTTCCTTTGAATCCTGATTATTGACTCCAGGGAGTTCTCCCTTGTTTGGTTGGTATTTCTCAACAGAAATCCCCATCAGCATATCATTTTGTAGTGTTGTGGTTTAGATGGGTGGGTGGGAACAATGATTTCTGCAGTGAGAGGAAACACCTAATGTTAGGTCTGATAATGGTGGATATGTCACAGAGGAATCCAAAAGTAGTTATAATTAGTAGCTACTGTTTATTGATCACGGATCACACATCGAACAATGCTATGGCTCTGTACCCATTTATCTTAATATTCTTAACTGTATGGATGAGGAAACTGGCCACAAATTCCTTGAATTTGTTTAAATGAAGTATATTTTATTTTCAAAGTAAGCTTTAGAGATTGAAAACTGCACACATTGATTCAGATTCTTGGAATATAATATAGATTACAAAAAACAATTTTTTAATTTTTTTTTAACACTCCAGATTTTATTCTGCTCCTGGACCACTCTTTGACTCTTCCACATCCCATACCTCGTCCCCTCCCCACTCGAAGTCTACAAGAGAATGTCCCTACCCCCACCCCCACCCCTCCAGACTTCCCCACTCCCTGGAGCCTCCAGTCTGAGAGTTAGCTGCATCCTATCTGACTGAACCCACGCCAGGAAGTCCTCTGCTCTATATGTGTTGGGGGCCTCATATCAGCTGGTGTATGCTGCCTAGTTGGTGGTCCACTGTCTGAGAAATCCCAGGGGTCCAGGTTAATTAAGACTACGGGTCTTCCTACAGGGTCTTCCTCCTCCTCAGATTCTTCCAGTTTCTCCCTAATTAGACCACAGGGGTAACAAGGTCTGTCCATTGGTTGGGGGATAATATCTGCATCTGACTGTTGGGTCTTTCATAGGGAAGTCATGATAGGCTCCCATTGTGTGAGTACTCCATAGCCTCAGTAGGAGTGTCGGGCCTTGAACCCTCCCCTCTGAGCTGGATCCCATCTTGGGCCTGTCATCGGACATCCTTTTCCTCAGGCTCTTTTACATTTTTGTCCCTGTAGCTCTTTCAGACAGGAACAATTGTGGG